>CM070080.1:41749336-41960038 GCA_036250285.1 Pyrocoelia pectoralis
TGTCGAGGAGGTTAAAGGTGCGAATCTATAAAACTATAATAAGACCTATAGTGTTGTACGGGAGTGAAGTGTGGGACCTTGCTTGACAAAAGCAAATCAGCAGAAGGTAGGAGTGTGTGAGAGGAAAATCTTGAGAGGAAAGAAAGTAGAAGACAGGTGTGAAAGGCGAACAACAGAATAATTTTGAATAAATTAGTTACCCAATATGATGTGATAGTAGTCAATTTGAACAGAAATTAAATACATTATTAAGAATTAGCAATATATTGCCTTTGCCTATCAATAAGATGGGGTTGCACAAAACTTATTTCTTTTCTGTAGGTTATCTATATAATTTTTGTTTTCTTCTACTGCTTTTTAAATTATAGCATTTTACATTTTACTGAGACATCGGCCAAAATAGTGTCAAAAACTACCATAATCGACTTGATAAAGCTACGCACGAAATGATTTTGAAAAAGAAGGCATATAAACGATATATGCAAAATTAATTTGCACACGATGTAAATCTTTTAGGGTTCTGATGACTAATATCAATTAAGAGGCTAAAAAATCCAGTAAGCGATACGTTATACCTAAAATGTTCACATTTTTGTGACAAAGTGCTATAAACCTTTTTCTTTGTACCTTATTCTCATATTCTTACATGGCTGCACAAATCAATAAGAGGACAAGAAAAAAAGATCAGCAGGCAAACAGTTCATTTTGTAAATATTACGAAATATAAGTAAATGTAAACAATTATTGCAATTACGGTCTCCAGCCCATAACAACTTTTTTAAATGGCACAAAAATTCCATGACACGGTTCACTAAAAAAATTAAAATGAAACACCTTTTTGTACAAATCAAATTGATAATTACCAATTAAAATAACGTCTACTTTTATAGGTACCATCGGAATGCCCGTCTGGAGTACTCAACTGCACACCTACAAATTGCTCAGTTTGATTGATTAAAGTTCCCACATATCGCACACGACCGCCTCGCACCCTTCCCTCGGGAACAATAACTTTCACCCAATGATCTAAATGTAAATCTCTAGGATTTCTCGGTAAAAATGGCTGCCAATTTTGTGGAGGTACGTTATCACCGGCCGGCTCAGGAGCCGAAGCACGTCTCGATTTACGTAGCCTAAATTCTTCTCTACAAGAGTATCTCAGAATAGTGTTTAATAGTTTACACCAACATACCTACGATTTCCATAAATACTATCGGAGATACAATCAATTGATCTGCGTAAATAATGTTCCGCTTCTTCCACTAAACTATCGGTGGAATCTCCGCTATCAATAGTCGTATTCCAGTCTGTCCTAAGCTCAGGTAGCGAGCCATTGGCAAAACGTACTTTAGAAATTGTAGGTTTTATTATTCTTCTGGAGGGCGAGACTGGAGCAGAAAATCGTCGTGACGGTGCAGGCGGTGACGAAAGCGGACAAATGCTACCAAATTGAGAATGCAGTTGACTTAGCTCACTTGGCGATGCCGTAGTTGCCGTCCACGTAAATTTCTGGGACTACCATTTGTATAAATTTTCAAAATTATAAATAATCGAAAGAAAAGTCTTACCATAAAGCTTGGAGAATACAAATCTGGCGTCCTCAGGAATTGTCCGTATGTTGTAGGTAGCGGTGTTTTCAAATTAGTAGGGCATAAGTGATCAGCGGATCGTGATAATTCTGGCACCATACTCGTAAAGCCAATATCGGAAAGTAAAATTCGTCTAGCTTCGACATTTGTTTTCTCTGATAAATGTAATCGGGAACCGGGAAGTGGAAACTTCGAAGGTAAGGTGGTAAAATTTTCCCCAATTTTTGCCTGAAAAAATATAGCGTCACGTTTCGATTGATGATAGATAGATGAAAAATAGAAAAATACCTTGTGAGCCAAGCTACTTTCCGAACGCCAAGATGAGCTAGACACTGCCGAGATGTCAGTCTGGACCCCTGACTCACGTCTTGCGTTAGTAGAATAAGACATGATTGGACGACCCTGTCGTGTATTTAAACCTTTTACTGCACTTTCCCTAAAATATAAAGCTGTAAAGCGACAAAAAAAGAGTTCCGGTGACCCAACCTGTGTATGACAGGTCGGTAAGGTAATGGATTTGGGCAAGTATTTCGCCTCCCTGCAGTATAATCGACGTCAGTAATACCACATTTAGAAATATCAGTTTCAATAATGCGTATACGATCATCAAATTTATCAAAACTTTCGTCCTTCTCGAGGGATTTATTTTCAAAACTGGAATCTTGGTAAGAATAGTAACTTTTCAAACTTTTTTCCTCGTGATTAATGGAGTTATCGGATTTAGAATTACACATTTGTGATGTTTCCTTTTTAGTCGAATCTAAACCTTCTGTTTCACTAAAAACATCGTCTTCTAACTCACGATCAGACAAACTTTGTTCAAAATCGGATTGGGTACATTGTAAATTCTATAACTAATAATTATTCCAGTTAATTTTCTACAATAACACTTACTCTATTAGGTCCTTCTAGATCTATCGGGACTAATTCTTCTTTAAAATCGGATTCCCTAGTTTCGTCGGTTGTAAATATTAATTCAATATCGTCCACTTCCTCATTTTGTTCGAGTTCGTGAGGAAGAGTAGGTTCAGATTGGGAATTTTCTAGTGGCATTCCATTCGTGGAGGAGACGTTTTGGGAATTACGTTGGTGAGTGTATGAAATGTTAGGAGATGATGATACGTTTAAAGGATTAGACATTGTATGTGTTGATAAGGTGTGAGGTGGCAACTTTTCATTCATTTTACTCGAAATATTTGAATAACTAAAGGTTTTCGATACACTTAAACCTTTTAATACATTTTTTGGTATCGCGATATTATCTAATGAAGAGGAAATACGCCTAGGACTAACTTTCTCGATTGAAATTGATATATCTACAAAATGGTTTGATCTATCAAAGGGATTTATGGAGGAAGTCAATTCATTTTGAAAGTTTCTCGATGTACAAGTTTGATAAACCTGTTGTGCATCCGTGCAGGTCTCGCTTGTTAAAGATGGTGAACAGATTCTGACATGTTTACCATCATACGGTTTAGTTTCAGTTTTAATGACGTGATTTTCAATCGAGAGATCTTTTAACGCATTTATTTCTAAAGTTTGTTTAGGCCAAGATCGTTGTTTTAACTCTAAAATTTCGTTTCGACTCCTTTCCAATGCCGTTCTAAGTGCAACAACTGTTTGATGTAGTGCCCTTACTGTATCAAGACATGGTCCACTTTCAACAGCAATCTCTCCGATGTCCATTGTTCCAAAACATCCATGCTGTTATTAACTTTGTTATCCATTCAAATATTAAATTAACCTTGACATAAGAATCTGTAACAAATGGAATGACATATTACAGAAGTAACCAATCGGTGTTATTTTAAGATAATTAAAATTTTAAACACACAAATCAATAAAATAATAATTCGTACTGCCCCGGGAATACAGAAAAAGATATCTGACGTACGTTACGTCATCGACTATTGTTAATCCAATGCAAATTCGGCGTGACGTACGTCTTAATACTACAATGAAAAATAAATAAACTGTAACAAATGAATGAAAAAAAATTACAAACTAAAAAATACTTATAATTCAATTCATATTATCTGCATACACGTACCTTTTCCTTGAATAGTGAGTAATTCACGTTTCTTATCACTCTCTTGACTACCATTCATCAATCTTCATTAAGACTGTTTATACAAATTAATAAGTTCAATTTCATCGCCTTTTCAAGACAAATTGAATCACGCGCATAATCAACGTGAACACATTGTTTATTTTTTAAATGTTAACAATTGGCGCCTCAAGGACAAGGGGTTTTGATTGGCAAATTGAAAAAAAATTTCTTCATTTAATGATTTAACGTTAAAGTTTATTTACTATAAACACGTTTACGTGAAATGTACATAAGGGTGATTTAAACTTTGGAAATTATTCAAGACGTCATTTTATATTGATACCGGAAAATCTTTATTGAAAAAATTAGACATTTGGCAGCATTGGAGAATGGTGTTCTAAATTAAAGAAACAGTTAACCTTAAATATTTTGCGTTTTGTGTAATAAGAAAAAATGTTAAAAATAATTTATCAAAATAAATTGGAAAAGACTTGTTATAGATTCTTTACACGAAATAAGCATAAAGCAACGCATTGGGTAGGTTTCATTTTTGTTTATCGTTTATCTTCATCACATTGGTGAGCATGTTCCAAACATTCTGAAATTAATTGTTATATGTTTATTTACATATTTCATTATATTTACGTTAACTAAGTACATTTAAATAAATGTATAAGTAACACTATGTGACTAGGGACAAAAACTAGTAGGAGTATGTAACATGTCAAAAATTACTTATATTTTTTGATACATTTTACTTCCTAGGGCAGTTGATTGTAGAGGTGGGATGAAAATATTACTATTCGTTACGAGATTAATAATATGGACTGATATTTGTACGACGAATAGATCTGAAGTGAGATATAATATTTTCAGCTTTGCTAATATCTCGAACCCGAAATCCGAACTGAATCGTGTATGCTCAAGCTGATACAGTAGGTGTTTTCTTTTTGCACGTTGTGGTAGACTTAAGTCAGCTCTGTCAATAACACACCATTCGTTTTATAAAAATAATTTGACTTAGTTCTCAATAACCCTATTCGTTTTAAAAGCTTTATTTAAGTTTTATATTAACCTGAGGCAGAAATGTCTACATGACGCAAGGCACTTTAATCACGTGATGATTGTAACTTTACCTAACCTTGTGGTGATGTAAAGTAAAAAGAAAACACCTAATGGTCAACGAATATGAATTATATTTAATATATTTATTTTCGTTTCGTATAATATAAGATGAGACGATAACCCAATACAATGATTGGTTTCTAACCTAATAATTTGACGCCCTTGGAAAAATTGTATTAAAAAATTAATATAATATTACATCGCTACATATGGGCCTAAGTTAAAAAGGCGAAATTAAACGTATTTTTGATATAATACTCATCCTTCTAACCATTGTATCATATCGTTCTCCACTTGAAATATCAACGATATTTACATATCGGTTTAGGTATTATAATATCACTATATGAATATATTAGTATCCGGTCATATCGTCAAATATCGGTATCAAAACACCTTTAGTTGATTGTAAACCTTCCATTATTATTAAACCCTTTGGACTAGCAGTTAATACGAAATATTCATTTATATTTATAACCACTTGCGCTATTAATTCCCTGTTGCAAACCACCCAAAGTAATAGCAACATTTATTAGATTTTTTTTCAGCCTTCGGTTTCTTAGTCTCCTCCAATTCACATTCTTCTCTATTTGACTGGAGTAAAAACTCATTATCGCTTACATAAATTTCCATTGTTTCAGTCTGTAATAAGGAAAAAGAATCGGCCAAGTGATAAAGCGATGGAACACTTTGACGATTTTTACAAAGATGTATTTGGATCCCACTGGCTCAACATTAGGAAAGGTTTGTTGGGTGTCCAAAAGTATGTGGCCGTTATTAATAACTACTCAAACACCGAGGTGAGCATAGATGCGCTTGAAAAAGATGGAGCTTTAAACATGCGCACATTGTACACTTTAGAGAAAGATAACATTACCGAGATGTTATTAAAAAAGAAATCTCTCCGTTACCTAGATAATTTACTAAAACAAGAAAATGGCGAAATTCAACACCACAATCCTACTTTGCCCGCCATTACTCCAACAGAAAATAAAACTCTTTCTTTGGAAGCGAGTTTATCTACTGCCATTATTGATTCGTCACGTTTAGTTAGTATAACTGACAGTGTAAGTGTGGCTTCTTTAAGCCATTTTATTCCAACGACTAAGATTAAAGGAATGGAGGATTTTGTTCCAGAGTCGGATCATTATAGATATTTTGATAACGGCACTCCGTTACAAGCAAGGGTCGAAAAGGAATTTAATCTACATTTTCCCGAACATTTAAATATTTATTGTTACGAAGAAGACAATTTTTCCACTTTTAAGTCGCCTAAACGTGACATCACCGATGTTTACAACTATTACATAATGGACGGTGGCTCGGTGCTTCCCGTCTTAGCTCTCGATTTAAAACCTGGACACAGATTCTTAGATATGTGTGCTGCTCCGGGAGGAAAAAGTTTTATCGCACTTCAAACTCTTTATCCCAATTATGTAGTATGTAACGATGTCAGTATATCTCGAGTTAATAGAATTTTAAGCGTTTTAGAACAATATTTTTACGATTTGGATGAAAGATGGTTTAAACAAAATCGTATTAAAGTTACTCAAGTTGATGGACGTAGTATTGACAAGGGCAACTTTGACAGAATATTGGTAAGATGCTGTAGCTTTTTAAATTTTACTTACTGTTAGATTTAGGTAGATGTTCCGTGCACTACCGATCGTCACTCACTTACAGACAATGATAATAACATTTTTAAACCTGGAAGAATCAAAGAGCGACTTAAACTACCAGAATTACAATCAGCACTTTTAGTGAATGCATTAAAGTTAGTCGAAAAAGGAGGTGTAGTGGTTTATTCGACGTGTTCCTTAAGTCCAATACAAAACGATGGAGTTGTTCATATGGCATTAAAGCAAATATGGGAGGAAACAAACAGAGAGATTGTCATTAAGTATGTTTGCAATTCAAATAACTTTTTTTAAATGAAAATTTCAACTTTTTAGAGATCTCGGTCCGGCGTTGGCACCTTTTCGAAATGTTTATAAATTTGCCAATCAAAAATTCATGAAATATGGACATCTAGTAATACCATTTGTTAAACAAAATTATGGTCCAACTTATTTTTGCAAGCTGCAAAGAATTACATAATTTGTTCATATTATTTCGTTACTGTAATTATCTATTACGCAATATAATAAATACAACATAACATGACTTGGTGAGAACCCTGCCTCCAATTGGTCAGAATCATACTCTGTTGTTTGGGACAAATATATTCGTGACGTAATATGGAATATATTTGATACGACTAATTGAAATGAGAATAGAAGAACGATAAACAGTTAAAAAAGTTTTCATCTCTACAAAATAACTCCATATTGTAAAATCTTTGGAGAAAGAATAAATGGAAGCAGTAGGTACATAACCTAGCAGGGAAAGAAGTTCGACAATATGACATGACAACAACTACGCAAAACCACTCCTTTGGGAGAAATACAATGCAACTGTTGTCATTAAAACATTTGATTACCATAAATTTATGATTAATTTAAGTAATACCTAAATGCTTGGAAATACTAATCACAATCACAATATATTTCCAAGGTTCGCGTTACCCCATTTTGAGTACTACTGGTCAACTGATCCCAGCGATTTTTACCCAAATGCTCTCGAACACAAAATGAATAGGAGAGGACCATAGGACAGACAGACAGATATGACGAAACTACAAGAATTTCTCGTTTACTATGGAACCCATATTAGGGTAACAGTAGAGAAGAATGACACGGATTGTAACAATATTCTGCATCTTCTGCGGCTCTACGGACCAAGGAAGGGCAACATTTTAGTTTTTTTTATGTTTAAATATTAATTATTAATATGCTTAAATGTCCATTCAGGTCTAAAACTAATTATCAATAAAATATGCTATGGTTAAAACACTTTAGCACCCTTTTTTAATACCCGCCTGATATAATACAAAAAAAAGGGAAGATACAATTAATGTGCCTACTGGCTACTGGTAAGCGTGTTTTTTATGCTAGCATCATAAACGGCTCTATTGATTCATAATTTCCAGTTTTATTGCACCCGTGCAATAAAACTACCATAGAAACAACGACGTCATCTTTACCTGCTCTGACATACACAGTATTTACACACGACACATAGCAACAATCGTATGCAACAAAACGATATCGTCATCACATCAAACATTCATGCAAGTAGTCTGTTTAAAAATAAAATTTTTCAAATTTATGATGCTAGCATGAAAAAAATTGCGTATACAACTCGTTATAATCTTGGGTGTTAATTGCACTGGGAAAATTTAGCGTGACTAGCTCGCTGCGCTCGCTCGTACGTTAAACATTCTCTCGTGCAATGAACACCAAGATTATAAGTTTGTATAATATATAATATATTATTATAGTACCTACCTACATAAACATCAACACTATAATACCTCGCCATCGTTACTACTACTGCTTAATTGATAATTAAGTTAAGATCTTGAAGTTGCTTTTCGTCATCATATACCATTGAACAAGAAAATCACATGTACGATCGAATCCATCATTACATTCATTACACATCGCAAACTGTAACTGTTATAATCCATTTTACGGAAACACGTTACTCTAAATGCAACAATTCATAGAAAGACAACAGAGAATAGATGACAACGCTCATTTTTAAATAAAATCGCGCTAATTTAAATTATTGCCGCAATTTGAATAAAATAAAGCTGGATTTATAGTGTCGGTATCGGTATGCAATAAGAAATAAGAAATAAGCAATAAGCAGTAAGAAATAAAAACGCATTTATAGTTCTTTAACGGTAACAGAGTAGGCATGCGCATTGCGGGTTTAATTTAAATTATTACTGTGTTTATGGTACGATTGTAAAATTAAAATCAACTTGACATAATATTTTCCCATCGATTCTTGAATAAGAGATATATTTCACTCAAATATTTCTTTAACACCTGATTTATATTGATGTCATCTGTCTTTTCTTAACTCGTAAGCTCACATCGTATAGGTACGACTGTTGCCGATTCGGTAACGGTAACGGTAAGAAATAAAATTGAACCAATTCCTTATTTCTTATTGCTTATTGCTTATTTCTTATTTCTACTATAAATGATATACAGGTTATCCATAAGTTCATTTCCTTACCGCTTATTTCTTATTTCTTATTTTATTGCATACCGATACCAGAGAAATGTTAGTAGGGATAACATTTCTCTGACCGATACCGACACTATAAATCCAGCTTAACCCTATAGGTACCTAACCTAAAAAAATCTGAAGAAAAACGCCGTCAGAGAATATTAACAACGTCTCTGACGCCGTGTCTGGAGGCACGCTAACGTGCCGGCAAATGGTTATGTTCTGGGGGGGAGTGGGGGGTCCGGGGGTGAGTCGGGGGGAGAGGCACGTAAAACGTCATTATTATGAGTGACGTCATAAATGAATGAGTTGCAGGGACGTTAACCTTACCCTTCCCTTACTGTTTCTTGCATACAGCAGTGGCGTAGCGAGGGGGGGGCAAAGGGGGCATCATGCCCCGGGCGCTACTCACAAAGGGGCGCCAAATGGTCCGCAAAACAAAAAAAAATGCTGTATTTTAAACTATCTACTTAATAAATCTCTAACTCACTGACCGATTGACTGACTGTGACTGACAGACAAGCCACATTTTTGTTCTCAAATTTAAAGCCTACCTTGAGCCTATGATTATTTATTTTACTTTATTTATTTATTAATTTGCGAGTATATTTTACGAAATACATACCTATAATATTATATGGTTTTCGAATGAGGGGGGGGGGGGGCAAAAAAGGTATTGTGCCCCGGGCGCGAGTTAAGCTCGCTACGCCCCTGGCATACAGGGTGTCTCACGGTGACCGTCGGTTAGAAGTATATCAAGAACTGTAAAAGCTAGAAATTTGAAATTTTGCACATGCGACATGGAGTGTTTAATCTATTAAATAAAAATATTTTTCAAATGGCAGCACTTCCGGAAATACCGGAAGTGAGCAGCAACTTCTTTATTTTAAATACAAACCGGGCAATTTTTTTTCACATTCTGATGTGTCATAAAATGTTTAGTAAGTATGCTTAAAATAATCGGAGTATCAATTTTGATTGTTGAGAAAAAAAATTTTTTTCACTGAAAAATGTCAAAATCGTGTTTAGGAAATAAAATTGAAAGTCAAAAGTGGTAAAAGTTAGGGAAATGGGATTTTAGGTTCTCAATGTCAAAAGATTGAGACACAATTGTCTGTAATGGATAATAAAAAATAACTCTGTAATCATTGATTTTAGGTATAGGAACATGGTATATCAATTTAAAGGAAATTTATTTCTGCATCGAATGGGCCGATAATTAAATAGGCATTCCATTTAAAAGAAGAGACTTTTTAAAGTTTTTCTTAAGTCTGGAAATAACGTCAAATAGATACTTAACCGCGGGCAATTTTTTATTATAAGTATTGTTTAGACTTTTTTATACCTTATAGGTACTTCTTTAGTTCTTGAATAAAAAACATTTTAATTCTAAACAAATGAGTATCAATTGTCTCAAATATATTAATATAAACAGGTCAGTCCGGTAGACAATCAGTGCAACACCATCTTATATTCTTTAATATTAATACAAGCCACATTGCCCACATTGTTATGTGGTACAAGCGTAAAGTTAAAGTTAACGTGCCTGCATTCAACAGTTATGCCGACACGTTCATTTATGACGTCACACATAATAATGACGTTTTACGTGCCTCTAACGTACCAATTTACCGGCACGTTAGCGTGCCTCCAGTCACTTCGGAACTCGGAAGAAAAACCATAAAAATTTTAACCTATATCCACAATCACAAATTACACACATTTACGTAGTTTGTGCTTATATCCTATTTGTAACTCAAATATCCTTACTTTTTAAACCACCTAATCATCTCTTAAAAATGTCTTTAAGATTTATTAAAATTAGAAAATTAGGTCGAATTTTATCCATTCCCAAATCATATTATAACTCCTGTTATTGCTCATCTTCATCGTACATTGAAAAAGAAGACAGAAAAGATACTCCAGTAAAGAAATTTCGTAAAACACTTTTAAATGGTCCCGCACTAAGGGAATTCTTTCAAAACGAAAATTTAAAGCTGGACAAGATGTTTGATACACCTGAAATACCCTACCTGAAAAATACTGAAATATTGGGAAATAGTCGTAAGGTTTACTTTGATATCCACGGTTGCCAGATGAATGTAAATGATACCGAAATAATTTGGTCTATTTTAAAAAAAAAAATTATCTCAAAACAAGTGATTTAAATGAAGCGGATATTGTACTCTTAATTACTTGTGCCATAAGAGAAGGTGCAGAAACTAAAATATGGAATCGCTTAGAGTACATCAAGGGAATTCGTAATAAACGGCAAAAAGGTAAACATAAAATGATAATTGGTATATTAGGATGTATGGCGGAACGATTAAAACATAAGATATTAGAACGAGAAAGAACTGTCGATGTTGTGGCCGGACCTGATAGTTATAAGGATTTACCACGTCTTCTCACTTTGAGTAATAATAATGATAATCAAACGGCAATTAATGTACAATTGTCTGTGGACGAGACTTATGCCGACATTATGCCAGCTAGAATGAACGAAAACGCCGTTACAGCATTTGTGTAAGTGATTAGTGTTAATACTTCAATAATTTTTTATGTGCAGGTCAATAATGCGTGGCTGCGATAATATGTGCACATACTGCATTGTACCATTCACACGAGGACGAGAAAGATCAAGACCTTTAAATTCGATTATAGAAGAAGTGCGATACTTGTCAGAAAATGGAGTGAAGGAAGTTACTCTTCTTGGACAAAATGTTAATAGTTATTGCGATTTATCCGAGAGGGATAGTTTTTCCTTCACCACAAATTTGGCTAAAGGTTTTAAAACCGTTTATAAACCCAAAATGGGAGGTATTCGGTTTGCGACTTTGCTTGAAAGGGTTGCAAGTATTAATCCCGAAATGCGGATCAGGTTTACATCTCCTCATCCAAAAGATTTCTCAGATGATGTCTTAGAGGTATTAATTTTTCCACTTACTTCTGTATAACTTACTCATGCGTATTTCATAGGTGATAAAGTCGAACCCAAATGTTTGCAAAAGTTTACATTTACCTGCACAATCTGGAAACTCAAATGTATTAGAACGAATGCGAAGAGGATATACAAGGGAAAGTTATTTGGAACTTGTTAGTCGTGTGAGATCTATTATTCCTAATGTAGCATTGAGTTCCGATTTCATATGTGGATTTTGTGGGGAAACTGACGAGGAGTTCAACGATACTATATCCTTGTTAAAAATTGTGAGGCAAGTCACCTTTAAACAGATTTTGGCCAATTTCTAATAATTGTTATGCTTTAGGTACAATATGGCATATCTTTTTCCTTATAGTATGCGAGAAAAAACAACAGCACATCGACGATATGAAGATGATGTGCCATCACATATAAAACAAACAAGGCTAGAACAAATGATTGACACCTATCGTAGTATAGTTAAAACAGTTAATTATTCTCAAATAGGTCAGAAACACCTAGTGCTAGTAGAGGGTGAAAGTAAAAGATCAGATTTGTGTTTGCAAGGACGTAATGATTCTAATTGCAAAGTTATATTTCCAATTGGTGACATACCACAAATAAATGGTGGGCAAATAAGAACCATAAAACAAGGAGATTACATAGTAGTTCATATTAATGTTGCAAATTCACAAGTTTTGAAAGGAATACCCTTATATCATACAACACTATCAAATTTTTATAAATCAAATTGTACTAATAATGAATTTCTTAATTATAGTATTTAATATAAGTCGTGTATCACTTGTTGTGTTGAAATGAACATTACAGAAATCCAGTCTGCATTTTCATGCTTTCCATGTGTACGTGTGAATTCGCTCAGCTAATTTTGTATTTTCATACAGCTTCCTCCCCGAATTCTTACTAAAAACTTACCAACTAAATTGGATTCAAAAGAAATAAACATGCCATTTGAATGCTTCTTGTAATAAATTGATTTATGATGTAAGCCATACGACATGACAAGCGGAGTTCCCCATTCTGAGTAATCAGTGTTTTCTATTACTCCTTGTTCAAGTTTTTCCAGTTCTTTGTCAACCTGCTGAATGAGTATGTACGGTATACCTGCCTACGCTTCAGGTACATTGAAGCAATAAAATGAGTTTTATGGTTGGAAATTGTACCAGCTTTTCTTTCAAATATGTCACTAAATTGGCATCAATTGTTTGTTCAAGCTGTATTGCATTTATTTGTAGTAAGTTAATGTTGAATGCTCATATCCACTGTCTTCCCATTATTACATTTTTTGGGCCATCAATAACAAAAAGTTCAACCATAGTAGAAATATTGTTATAGGTAACTGGTAATTTTAATTTAAAGTATCGTAATTCAGCTTTGAAATTAGACTTATGGTTCTACCTGTTTCACATTCAAAATGAAAAGGTTTGTTTTCTAGTTGTACCATCATCTTGGTTTCAAAAGATGCTTGTTCGTATGAAGTGTTTCCAAGCTCTATAACCTTATTTATTCCAACATTGTCAGAGTCATAACGGTTATTCTAGTCTGTGTAGTGTACGGTTTTTCCTTGCGATTTTTTTAGACAAACTATCCACTTATAAAAAGCAGTGCCCACACGTTAAGTTGTCTTTACGGTAACACTTTTGCGTTTTGTGTCGACGGTGAGCAGTGCCGCAACCACTGAAATATAAGCAACCTGGAACGCTTACGCTTAACTTAAAGCCGAGCCGACAGAAAGAGAATTACTGTCGGGTTATTCGGTCTCTGTCTTGCTCATTTGCCGGGTTATTCGGTCTCTGTCTTGCTTATTTGTCGGGTTATTCGGTCTCTGTCTTACTGATTATGTTATTGTATCGTATAGGTAATATGAGTGCGACAAGGACAAACTAACCCGTTGTTATTGCTATCGCTCGCTCGGTTTATTTCCTACAGGTTAAATGCACCGTGCGCGTTCCAGGTTGGTTATATTTCAGTGGCCGCAACTAGACTTTTTGGCGCCCGGTGCAAGATTTGTAGATGCGCCCCTATTATAAAACTTAATTGTGCAATTGTTGAACGCCTGTGTAAATATGTATTGACAGATTGTTTTATTTGACAATTTGCACTACATAGTATTTATAAGCTCGAAAATCTTAATATACCTACTTATTAAAATTAAATGACCAGTAAACTAGCACACAACTTTCCCGTGTTTACTACAATGACATATTAAATAAAATAGTTTTTTCCATAATAACTCAAAATAAAATAGTTTTTGCGTAATAACTCAAAAAAATTAATGTAGTGTGTAGTATACATAGTTGTAATCAGAAACGATTTCTGATTTTCTCCTAAAATAATACACATACAGGGTTTGTCATAAATATTTTTAATATTTTGTTCATTTCCGTTTAGGCCGGATGTAAATTGCTATACTTATTATACTCGATTAAAAGAGTCGTATATCCTCTACTTCACTGTACGATTTTATTTCTTCATCTTTGTTAGCAAAAGTTATAAATTTTTAAAATTTTCTACTTCAAACATTCACCCTCCTTCCCCTGGGAAATAAAGAAATAAATGTAGTGCCAGTAGTTTTCCATGAATTACATGTATAACATTTCAAAAAATAAAAAAAATGCTCGAATCAGATTTTGAGAAAATCGATGTTTAATTTTTGATCAATTTTGGGCACCAATAAATTGGCTACGTTTAATTTTTGTTCTTTGCCAATTACAAGTAAAAGTTCTATAGCCATCCTTTGCCTACAATTTCCAATTTTCAAATTTTAATTAAGTTAAACGGTTCTTGAGCTACACTCTAAAAAGTAAAAACTCGGAGAATTGCTATATTGGTCACCATTTTGAATTTAAAAACAAACGAAAAACGGCGTTTTACTTGCAACCATGTCTACTATATTTTCACGAAGGGAAATTAGATTAGGTTAAAATTTGAATGTCTGCTCTCAAAATAACTCCCCTAATTTGGGCGCCTTTGAACCGATTTTGAGGAGAAGCTTGTTTTACCGATGAAGTTTTTAATAGGCCTTAGTTTTAAATTTCATCAAAATCGGTCTAGTAGTTTAGGCTACACAGTCATAATGTAAAAGTTACCTTTGTGCAAATTGCACTCAAGTGCGAGTGATTTGCCTATTTGGCGCCCTAAAAAGAGCGCGCCCGGTGCAGTCGCACCTTCCGCACCCCTTAGTTGCGGCTCTGATCGGTGAGCACAATGCAGACACAGGCCATCGACCCCTAACTTTTTGTAGAATGGCCGTTTACCGTTCTGTTTTGATTTAAAATTTGACTTGCTATTACTATGCTGTCATTTTGGTTTCCATTGTTAATGTTCAGGACGTTTGTTATTGTTGTTACACGGTTTTGAAAGAAAATTCACTGAGCTATTGGCATTGTTGTCAGTAAACGTTTGTTTGTTTTGGATTTTGGTGCTTTCTATTGCTAAAGGATGTTCTACAGCTTAATTGAAATCAATATTTCATTGTCTTAAGATCGACTGTATAATGTCAGAGTCGTTTATTCCTCGTATAAATTGTATGTATGTACATACTTTATCATTACAATGTGCTTTTGCTTCACAATCTTTTAACCCTAATGTATAAGCTGGTATGGTTTCCTCTGACTGTTGTTTTCTACTCAGAAACTGATGTTGTTCTGCTAACATGTTTATTTTCCTGGAGACAGTTGTTGCTTTAACAAGTCAATCAAGTTATCGTATTCTTTTGTATTGCAGCTTTCAGGTGGTGTCAAAGTTAATCTTTTAATGTAACTTGCCCCCTAAACAATTAATAAAACTTTTATCTTCGTGCTATCATCCTTCACATCCTTACGATCGAAGTAATTTTCTAAACGTTGTAAATAACTTGTAAAAGATTCGATGAGCTCGTCCAAATTTTTAAAATGAAAACAGGTTGCTGCACATTTTTGTCCCTTAAAACCGAACAAAATGATTCCATAAACGTATGAAATTGTTTTCGATTCATTTTTATCAATTACATCTCATCCTCACTGAATTGGATTCAAAAGAAATAAACATGTCATTTGAATGTATCTTTTAATAAATTGATTTATGATGTAAATGATAGCGACATGACTAGATTCATAAAGTTAAATACAACGGGTCCTTCCACTAACCTTTTTGATACATGTCGAAAGCACTACAATATACTGTAAGCCTGTATCAATTGTTTGCACAATCTACATTGACTGTGAGCACCCCCCCCCCCCCCCCTTCCTTTCACGTCATCTGGAAAGGTAACGAAGTGTTTCTAAAAGAATAAACAATTGTGTTAAGTAAAGTTAATAGATATATAGGTAGATAAGAAAATATAATTTTCAAAAATTGTGTACAGATAATAACAACTGCGAAATGTTTTAAACTAATTTTGTATATAAATTTTACAAGCAATAACAATTTTAGTAAATATTGTAACATATATAAAATTTCTTATAAATTATATCAGGTAGTACGTATTCATATAAAACTGTTACATATTGTAACTAAGGCACTTTTAGCACCCATCTCAAATAAGCTATTTACTTTATGAAATGGAATGCATAGTTGTCTAAATATCTACTAATTTATACGCTTATTTACAATAATATGTGGATGTTTAATTTTGTATGTCCGTATGACAGTTGTCGATCGTATTAGTATAACAAAAAGCTAGTGTGACTTAATACTGATTATGAAAATTAAAAGTTTAACAATTACTGATTGAACTCACTTTGTATTTATTAATTACAACAATTCCTCCTTCACATAGTGAACGGTTATACAACTTTATAGTGCGGATTGATATTATAATTTTATTAAGATCTTTGCCAATATAATAATATATTGTAGATACCAAGGATGAGTGGTATTTACTCAGTCAGTGTTAGAAATGAAATCCCACAGCAGAATCGCCCTTAAACTAAACTAGATGCACCAATGCAATCGTTATCCGTTTGTCCTATTAAACAAGGTGAATTACCTTTAGAACTACCGTAAACTTTAGTCGAGTACCCAGAATCGTTATTGGTATCTCTATCAATTACATCGTGTGGATTCTCTAACATATTGGCCGTGCTATCAAACATTTTATTTGAGTCTAACATTCTTGAAGTTCCTTCAAATCCCTGGTTTCCACAATCGATCATACGTAGCTTAGCAAACCTCGTGTTAACACTGTGTTCGTAATATTTCCTGTTAGGTTCGTATGTTTGTCTTTCCATGTCACTAAACCCCATTGGTATGCACGCACTCGACGTATAAACACGAGGATTTGTTATAACACTTTGGTCTTGAATCCGTACATTGTGTTCGACACATTTCGATTTCGGAACTACCAATGTTGGACTATACACGCCCATTCTACTCCTAGGAGGACCACTTGGTACATTTTCATAGTTAGGATTTAGATCTGGGGGAGAAATTACCAAATTGGAACTACCCATAGGTCCACGATGTTGTATCATCCGCAATGGATTATCTTCATCGTCACTACTTTCACTATTATCTCTTGCGCCCTCCGCGACCGCTTGCTGTTGTTGAATTTTTGCCACAATTTCTTTCACACTTGGTCTGATTTCTACTTGTTGCTCTAACTCATCCATACTCCTACAACTCGCACATGCGTAAGTAAAGAATTATAAATATGAAGTAACTTACCTTGTAGTCTGCAATGACGTTGAACCTTCTGCCTTTTCAAGAAGTTCCAGACTTCGAGATCTGGATAACGTGGAAATGTGATTATCTTTCACATTAATAACACGCTCAGAATGTCGCCCGTGACCCCCTCGACTAAGCTTTTGCTCTAAACCTGCAACTCGTTGTCCTAAGCGCAGTTGTGCTCTCTGCAACTCTCGTTTGTCTTTCTCTAAACGTGCCTCCAAGTGTCTAAATAGTGGTGCACAATAACATGTGTACCCTACACCAACTGGCCCTTTACAAATATTTCCAGCTAAATCTAAATAATACTGTTCGCCTTTCTTTAAAGGTTCATCGGGTAGTGTATCTAACCGAGGTGAAGGGAATGCTTCGGGATCGGGATAATAATGACAGCCATATGGTGACCAATGCCTCTTTGCCACATTTTCATCAACTGCAACACAAGTCATTGCCAAGTTATAATACTTAAGAAACTACACTACCATACCTGCGGGTTTGCCATCAAATCTGACTTTACTTTTAGAACGCTTCTTGGATTTTTGTTTTTTGTCCTTCTTAAAGTTGCAGTCGTCTAGTATACCGATGATCTCGTTAAGATCCTTTCGCAAAGCAATATCTCGTGCAGACTCATTTTGTTTGTTGCGTAAAGTCTTGTCGCAACTGGCTTCAAGAAGGATTCTTGTCAGTTTTCGTCGACCCATTGCTGCAGCAATATGTAAAGCTGTATCTCCATTTTTGTTTTGTTCAGATACGCGACATTTAGCCGATATCAATATGCGCGTTACGCCGGCATGTCCATAGCGGGCTGAGGTATGGAGAGCAGTATCCCCATAATTGTTTTGTAAATCTGGGTTGCAACCTGCCAATAAAAGCTCCCTACAAGATTGGTTATGACCGTTTTGACAACAAAGGTGTAATGCAGTGAATCCTCCTGCATTCGTTTTTGTTAAATTAGCACCCGCTGACGCCAGTAATGAAACTGTACGACTGTATCCTTTCCAAGAAGCTTCATGAATAGCACAATTTCCGTGAATATTATCTTGGCGATCGACATCGGCGCCTCTAGCCAATAACAATTTTACTACCTCCTCATGGCCATCCGATGCAGCTCTTTGAAGAGCGGTACAACCTGCTCCATCTGGGCTATCAACTTCCCGAGGGGCGGCGACACTGAGGAGCAATCGAACAACCGAGCCATGTCCAGCACTTGCTGAGAGGTGTAATGCCGATCGACCCAATTCATCCCTTGAGAATCGCACTGATTTTAGTGATCCTAATAATCTAGCGCATTCATCTGAATTTCCTACGCTCGCTGCAGCTCTTAGTGCCGCACTACCCACCCCACCGTCGCCGCCTCCACTACTCATCCGGTGTCAGACATCTCAACTAAAAAATATACATAATTAAATTAATGTTTTATTATTTGAAAAAAATATACAAAAAAATTAGCTATAAATAAAGACACACTATAACAATTGATTGTCTGCCAAGAAATAAACTTGCCAATCTTTTACAATACATATAAGTCATGGACCAAGATGTTCAAATTGCATTGTTGTTTCCAATGAGGTTTGTATACTTATCTATTCTATTTTAAAAAATGTTCCTTTCTTTATATGCCTTGGAAAACACTCCTAGGAGGAAATTCGATTCATTGAACTACATAATGGTGCTTAAATGACAAAAATTACATTCGCACGGCCCCAATTAGATCGTCCTATTTACTGACTCACCCATATATTAATGGAAATAATGGTTGCGATCATTATGCACCACAACTCATCAACTCCGATAAAGCATATAATTGTTATATTAGTTTATACAATAACAATATTTATAAATTTAATACATAAGTAGGTAACTATTACAATAGGTACTCGGCCAATATTAAGAAGAAGTCAGGCCATTTTTTTCCTTCATTTGGAATTTATAAATTATCTTCTAGACAAAATAGAACAATACACTAATGTTCTAATTAGTAACATCACGATTACAATATTCTAATAGAACATGAACACAAATATAAGATAACGTTGCACAAAAACGAATAGGTATATTATAATGGATCCTTTTAAATCTCGTATTAAGAAGAAGAAGAACTAAAATGTATGGAATAAAAAAAATTTAATGGATCAAGGTGACTGAATCAGTTTGTGATAAGACAGTAAAGATTTAAGAACAAAATAATTCCTCAGTTCGGGGCGCACTACGCACCCATCTGAAAATATGTAGGTACCTACCCCCTACTCCTTGTTCTGTCAATTTTCGTAAAACATTGCTACTCCAACCATGATCCCCACATGTTTCACCACCGTTCCCATGCATATCATTCCAAAATCCAAACGAACTTCAGATCAGATCAGCCATATTTTTTACAATCCCTCTCCTATACCTCTGACATACAATGAATCCACAGCTCCAACTGATTCCAGTGCTCTACTACACTCCCCCCCCCCCCCCCATATCTAATCCGTTCCTTCTGACTCCGATGCTATTTTGGTGATCTCAACATAACCATCGGCACATATCCGTTCCAGAACCACTAACTACCACTCCAAGAGCTTCATTCTTTTCTGGCGTAATCTAAAACGTTATGTCAGCAGGAGTATCACCTAGCCTGGAATTCACAAAACGCTTTCGCCATCACAAACTCATCTCAAAGATCACGTCCTCTGTCCGGATCATTACATCCTCCAAATCTACCCTTAACTTGCTTCTCGCCACTGGCATCCACATATGTACCCCGCCACAATTTTTTTCAAATTATCCAAATCGACTGGGGGAGTCGATCCCTATGATACTGTTCCGTCAGCACCAAACTTGGCCACCTTCACACCGGTGGCCCAAGAGACCGAACTGTACGTCAGAGCACCCAATTACCAATCTACCCACCGTTAACCCTCTTCATTACTTCCCGATAGACGATACGAAATCGTCAAAGTCATCGATTCCGCTTTGAAATCAAATCCTTTCTCCAACGTAGAACCTATATCAACTTTACCCTGTAACACCGTGACAAAACTCATGTCTCTCGAATACTGTGACCTTGAGTCATGTGGTAAACGATATGTTTATTTGTAAATGTGGAAGGGAATTGGCGAATACACTAAAACTATAACAGTCTCCCACCCGCATTTTCGTCTACCATTATTATGTGATATGTTGGTTGCTAAGTCACAGTATCAGTGGCGTAGCTACCGAGGGGGCAGAGGAGGCAATCGCCCCCGGGCCCGGTTTGCCTAAGGCCCGACGATTGCAAAATTCCGACGTACGAGACTTGAACTGTTGCTGTATTTTCCATTTGTGCAAAATACCTACTATACTTTCGCATTAAAACTACTGTATTTTGTATTTGTATACGGTAGGTACATATCAACGTAGTTGGGAAGGTTAAGATTGGCAAAGTCCAAATCTCTTGGGCCACAGGGTGTCCTCAACTTTGGAAAGACCCTGTGCCTCAACGGGAGTCCGATCGACCTGAAATATTTTTTATTTAATTTTCTAAACCTTCCTCTTTCCAAAAAGGTATCGATCTCCCCCCTTCGTCTATAAAAACCCGATATAGGGCGTTTTGTAGGGGGGTACTCGCGAAATTTGAACTTTGGGAATTTTTTCCGGTGGGAAGATGAACTCGCAGACCAGAAGTGAGGCCATTTTTGGATTCCTGGCACCCGATTTAGTCTAAAACCCAAATTTGATGAAGATCGTAGAGATTGACCAAATTTTGATATCCCCCCCCCCCCCCCCCCCCCCCCCCCGGTCCATTTAACCTCCAGAAACGCCCATTATTGGGGTCCAGGACATAGAAAAATCGATAATTGGCATTTTTCGTCCGATCTTAATAAATTTTAGTCTTAGACTAAATCGAGTGCGAGAAATCCAAAACTGGCCACACTTTTGGTTTGCGAGCTCATATTCTCACCGAAAAAAATTCCCAAAGTCGAAATCTCTTGGGCCATAGGGTGTCCTCAACTTTGGAGAGACCCTGTGCCTCAACGGGGGGTCCGATCGACCTGAAAATTTTTTATTTAATTATCTAAACCTTCCTCTTTCCAAAAAGGTATCGATCACCCCCCTTCGTCTATAAAAACCCGAGATAGGGCGTCTTGTAGGGGGGTACTCGCGAAATTTGGACTTTGGGAATTTTTTTCGGTGGGAAGATGAACTCGCAGAATAAAAGTGAGGCCATTTTTCGATTCCTCGCACCCGATTTAGTCTAAAACCAAAATTTCATGAAGATCGGAGAGGTTACCAATCTTTTTTTGTCTTGTGCAATAAAACTTCAAGAAATGGTTTTTGTTGATTATTTTATTATCATGCTACCCTTTATTCTACTATTTAATTGCCAAAAAGGGGCCTTTAAAAAATTCTTGCCTCCGGGCCCAAATTTTGAAGTTACGCCACTGCACAGTATCCTAGAGATAATCTTTTTGTCCATGATTAAATATGATCAAATTATCAAATATGACATTAATAAAATATAATCTCTACTCCGACAAACTTGAAACCATGCTTGAAACTATAACATCAGATATTATAGACTACTTATAATAGTAGGTGAGAAGAACTAAAGAGGAGAAGAATCTTGAAAACCGGAATAGTTCACTAAATTAATACTAACACACCAATGAATTGATTTTATTATCCACCATTTTTAAATGGAGCTCATCAATATTTTGCTAATTAGTAATACCGTTGAGTGAAATTATTCAATGGTAATACATACTTTCACACGATCACACGTACCTACCTGGGGTGAGCAATTTGACACGTTCTTTACAAGTATAAAATAAACCTACCACTCCTAGGTTATAGTGAAGAATACCTATGGCAAATCTGGTGGGTATAATATTTGGCAACCTATTGCTTCATTTCGAAAATAATGCAGAAATACCCACGGCATATTATGTATAGTGGATTCCCTAATTAGGAAAAAAGTAAAAAAAATTGTATCAATAATTAATTATAAATCCTTTAAAGTTATAGTTTATTGGTAAGTATATGCACTTATTATACTATAACTGGTAGGTATTACCATTGAATAACATCTTTCACGCAACGGTATTACTGAGTGAAACTGAACTGCCCAAAAACTTTTAAATATATACATATTCTGTTAATATAAAACTGAGTAAGTGAGGAAATAACAAACATAGTTACAAAAGCAAATACGATTGTTTCATTGCTTCTTATGAATCTCTGCGCCAGGCCGTATATTAACCCACATGGAACTTTGCTCTTTGGGGTTTTTTAATTGTTTTTATACCAATAGGTAAGTATTACTGAAACTGTTAGCTGAACCTATATATTTTAAAACTATAAAAACATACATAATTAATGTTACTTAGCGTAAAGGACTGCAAAATAGTGTTTTTCATTGTAGGTATACAGACTGTTTCAAATTAACTCGGCACTATTGCTATCTTTTGTTATTACTGATTTTACAAAGTAGGTTAAATTAGCAAAGTAGTAGTGTTTTTAGCGCTGATTAATATGCAATTAATAAAAAAACAGAATAACGCATTTTCGAGAAAATTAAAAATTTAGTATTTTTATTAATGGAACACCCAGTATATATTTATTGTAAACGAAAGAGAAATGAATTCTCGACAAAAAGTCTTATACACTCTTACATCAAAATACTTAACATAAAGTAGGTAGATATTGACAACCTTTATTATTTACTTAAGGTAGCCGTGACTTTCCAATTCCAATACATTAATTATTTTACGGTTAAAAATTACATTTAAATGTTCAAAAATACCACCATTTTCTCGAATGCACATTAAGGCTATGTACACATGAGGGCGTTAGACGCCGCGTTTGTCAAACGTAGTACGTTAAAGGTGGTACTGTACACATGAGAGCGGTAGACGCGCCGTTTTAGTTTATTTTTTATATATTTTTATTTTATTTACTATGATGATATGAATTGGGCAAAAGCGCGCTGTAGAGTTATCATGTGTACGGTCCAATGCTTACTCTAATAACTCGAAGCGCGCTGCAAACGCAGCGGTTGAAGAGAAAACTACTAACGCCGCGTTTTGGCGACGTTGGTTCAAAGCGTACGTTGCATGTGAACGATCCAATTTGCTTCTTGGTACTTAACTAACGTACGTTTGACAAACGCGGCGTCTAACGCCCTCATGTGTACATAGCCTAAAGCACACCTATTGAACGCTCCTTGTAGCATTCGATATACTTCTACCGTTAATTGAATTAATACATACATGAATGCTATTCTCAAATTCAGCTACATTGGCGAATCTTCTTTCACAAACCTTATTTTTAACGTACCCGCAAAGGAAAAAATTCAAAGGCGACCAGTCTTAAAGTGACCTTTTGTAGTCATCCAGCGGTCTACAAAAAGTCTTTGCAGCATTGCTCCAACTTCACGGAAATTATGAGCTGGGGCTCCATCTTGCTGGAAATAAATGATTTGGGATCTTCTAAATTAACATCATGTAGATATTCTGCCAAAACTTCTTCTTCTTCCAATAAGGGTAATATATCTTGCTCCCGTAAGCGATCCAGAATAAAACAGAGGACCAACTACCAATCAAACCACACCATACATTAATTTAAACTAAACTTGGCTTGTGCGAATGTGATGGATAAGTTAACATCGGATTTTCTCGGGACCAGTAATGCATGTTTTTACGATTAAACATTCCAGAATTGGAAAAATTTGATTAAATAATACAGTTGTCAATATCTACTTTATCTTAGTATTTTGATGTAAGAGTGTATAAGAATTTTTGTCGAGAATTCATTTCTCTTTTGTTTACAATAAAAATATACGGAGTGTTCCATTAAAAATGTACTAATATTTGTGATTTTCTCGAAAATATGCGTTATTCAATTTTTTTTTATTAATTGCATATTAATCAACGCTAAAAACACTATTACTTTGCTAATTTAACCTACTTTGTAAAATCAGTAATAATAAAGATAGCAATAGTGCCGAGTTAATTTGAAACAGTCTGTATAATTGTTATAATTAATAATTATTATAATATACAGTCAGAAATAAAAGTTTTAATAGGGGGCAGTTATTTACTTTATGTCATACCAGCGTATTATTTCACCATAACAACTAGGTACTAAAACAAGAGACATTAATGACTAAATAATGCCCCTTTACATGACAACCGGATTTTACATAGCAACGGGCGTTATACAGGGTGTCCCGGGACTAATGGGAAAAAAGTCAGGAGGGTGTAGTCTGAGCCAAAATAATGTTAGTACTTCATATAAACTTTTTCTATGCAGGCCCTCGTTTTCGAGTTATAGGCCTCCAAAGTTTGAATTTTGAATTTGTTTTTTATTTTTAATTTTTGTACTGGTTATTTGATCTTTATAAAATTTTCCGCATAACTATAACGTACATGTATCTTTATTTTGGAAAGGTAAACAGATTTACAGCAGTGCCTTGAAGCCAGGGACGGACTACTCGCAATGGTTAGTAATCCAAAAATTTTGCAGGGATGGCACGGCCTGTATAAAATTATCGAAAATGACTTCCCCACGCATTAAGCTAACGAAAAGGTACTCTTGTTGGAATTCGATAAAATAAGCCGTTTGGCTAATATTTACAGTTTTATTAATGCACGTGTACCAATTTACGCATCCTATAGTTACTTGATAAACGGTAAAAACACTTTTAAAACATTTTTACCAACTTTCGAATTAAAAAGTCGTTAGTGTTTTTTATCTTCTACTATCGTTAAATAATTTTTGTGTACTACAGTAGATAAATTTTGGACATCGTATTAATAAGTTAGTTTTACCTCGTTTTGTACTTATAAAAATGGTGAATACGTAAATTGTTACGCAATAAAACTGTAAATATTAGCCAAACGGCTTATTTTATCGAATTCCAACAAGAGTACCTTTTCGTTAGCTTAATGCGTGGGGAAGTCATTTTCGATAACTTTATACAGGGTGTGCCATCCCTGCAAAATTTTTGGATTACTAACCATTGCGAGTAGTCCGTCCCTGGCTTCAAGGCACTACTGTAAATCTGTTTACCTTTCCAAAATAAAGATACATGTACGTTATAGTTATGCGGAAAATTTTATAAAGATCAAATAACCAGTACAAAAATTAAAAATAAAAAACAAATTCAAAATTCAAACTTTGGAGGCCTATAACTCGAAAACGAGGGCCTGCATAGAAAAAGTTTATATGAAGTACTAACATTATTTTGGCTCAGATTACACGCTCCTGACTTTTTTCCCATTAGTCCCGGGACACCCTGTATATGTATAAAGCTAGCTTATAAAGCCCGCAAATGTAAAATATTATACCTCATCACCATAGATACGGTCAAGGATGTTAAATGTCAGTCTGACAGTCTATACTGATTTTATTATTATCATCTGTTTTAATCATCTTAATCAACTTCTTGCAAGTATGACATAAAGTTAAGAAGGCACCACGGGCGTTATGAACACAACGCCTAAGGTCGACAGTGTATTGTATAGCCCGAGGGCCTCTGGCCCGAGGGATATACACTATACACTGTCGACCTTAGGCGTTATTTAGTTCATAACGCCCTATAGATACCTTAATTACTATAAAATAACACAATTTGTTTTGCGAAAATGCTCAACTCAAAATAATTAGTTGCATTAAAAGAATTGGCAAGTAACAAAATCTTTTGTGATACATACTTAATTATATTTTTTTGTATACTTACTATTAATATGTACAGGGCTAGGATCACCACGACACCCATTAAAAAGTAAAAAAAGTAACTATTATTTTTAGAAAAGTAACAAAAAGTAACTCTTTTATTTGCTTAATATCTTAATATAAATATATAAACAACCAGCTGCTTACCCGCAGCTTTGCCCGCGGTCTTGGGAAATTCGTATTTTCTTATTTCCCGGTGTGAATACTCGATTAGACTCACCGTTTGTATGAATGCACTCAACAATATGTTTAAAAATATAAATACAATGCAATAATTAACGCCAAAATGATCCGCCATTTATTGAAATCATTTGTTACAAAAAATGTGATAAATGAAGAACCGCTCGACCAATTTAGTGCAAACTTCACATAAACCATCTACTAAATAACCCGAACAAAGCCTAAACATTTGGTTTGGATAGTTGAGCCCGTTCTTGAGTTATAAAATTACAACGAAAAGTGGCATTGATGTTTATAGATATAGATATAATCAATAATGATCGCTGTTCTATGAAAGACAACAAAAATATATGTATACTTATGTATTAATATCGCTATCACGATCTATAGCTTGGTCATCATATTTCTCTCCCCAACTAGACACTACAAATCCTTTTGCATCTGTTTTTGATAACCATTCACTAGTAAACTTTACTTTTCCCATGATTTCTTTAGAATCTGCAAGTTATTACAGATACTTATTTATTACGCATAAAAAAACTGTCGGTGGTTAAATAAAATAACTTACCAAAGAAATTAATTCAATATAACGAAATTTCAACAAGAAAAGGTGCGCGTGGTGAGGATAATGACACGTAAATGATGCAGATGCGATGGATCAGGATTGATGAATAAACACATCTCTAATTAATCATTGTTCCTACCGAAAGGTTCCTACACATACGCGAATTGGCGTAAATGACATGCTGATTTTCAGAACAACCTACATACTCAGAAAAAGTAACCAAAAGTAACACATTCTTAATAAAAGTAACCTTTTAGGTGATCGGCAGAAAAAAAGTAACTTTTAGTAAAAAAAGTAACACGATCCTAGCCCTGTATGTACTTTCACGCAATCGTTTAAATCGCTATAATGTGTCCAAAATTCTGTTTAAATCCCACGCGGTTCCAAAATGACGACTATTGTAATTTTTCTTGAAAATGTGCATTTTGCAAATATTAATTTAGTATATTAAATCTACTTTTAACGATGTTTAAACAAAGCAGGTGCTCTTGCAAATATAACATAAAATCAACACTAAACAGATCATTAAAAAATTGACTAATTTTAGCTAAAGAATAAACAATAAATTATCGTCACTTTGTATGTTGCAAAAAATAAAATTGTATTTAACCATGTTGACCTTAACAACACACAATTATACCTACGTTACGTCTATTCTTTTTTTTTAACGTTTTAATACACATATAACGAGAAATCGGGTCACATACGGCGCTTTAAACCAGGTTATAGTTACATTTTAAATAGTAATGACAATTAACCAGATACCAGTAAAAACGTTTATTTTTAATTAATTTCAAGTGGCCTAATCGCAAATATTTCAATTACTTGCCTTGAGACTACATTCTTCCTTGACTAATTCAACACATCTTTACACCTTTTAAGAAAACAAAACAGTGAAAAATTGCACTTTTCAAACAAGTTTTTAAAAACGAAAGCGATTCTTTCCTTGGTGTTTAAACTGATTTATTTCATATGTGACGTTTTTGCTATTATTATCCTTCACCAGGCAACTGTAATCATCTAGAGACGTTCGCCATACGAAAATAACATACGCAAAAATTACGTTTACATTTATTCGATTACTTTTACGAATATTAATGAATTTTAGAATAGCACACGTAAAAACACGAATACGCCATCACTGTTGACTACTAAATGCCAAAGAACGTACAGGTGGAAGTTGTGTACCTCCTCAGGAATTTCTATAATTAATTTATGAACTCGGCGGCAAAGCTTTTCTTCTACCTTAAGTATATCGAATGGTCTGCTCACTCTGCATTATATAAGTAAATAAAACAATCCCTCTTAATTTGCTACGGCCTTTAAGCCTTTAAAAATGTAGATAGGTACCTATGTACAAATTAATGTTTTTCTACGAATTCAAAGACAACAAAAACTAAAAGTTCACTTGTGTAATAAAGTTATTTAGTAATAACAATAAAATGAAACAAAAAAGGTAACTGTCTAATTTTTATATGTAATTTTTACGGTAGAGGACCCCTTACGCACACGCAACACGTATTTCAGTTCAACATTCTAAACTCGTTTCAATTATGAATTTGTTTCCATTTGTAGACTCTCCACAGGGTAAGTGTTATACCACTGTTATTTAAATAAACGAAAATTTAAGGTTTAATTGGAAAAAATGACACCCTAGTAACCTGTCTAGGGGAAATTAATTAGGTTTGCAATCGTGCATCTTTAGTTGCCTAAGCACCTGCCATCATGTGGGGGTCAAACATTGATGAAAACCCTGTATATGTATATAGCCCCTTGTCACAGAGTACCTCTGTGCCCTTGTGTTTCTAGGGGCTATAGATGAGTACTTATCTGTGGTATGGCCACAGTATTTAGCAGTGTAGCACAGACCAATATTAATGGTCTGTGGTATTTAGTTCTTTATACAGGTCTCGCGTTATACCCACAAACCACTATGTGGTTATACCCACTGACCTGTATCTTAAAGGACTGAGCATTCTAATGAGCCCCTCCACTATTTTTGAAGCAAATTGAAAACCGGTATTTTAAGGTGCCAATTAGTAATTTAGGTTTGTTGTGTTGGTGATTATTGGTAACACTGTAACTAATGTTTTTATTTACATAAACATAACCTTGTTTCATACGTAGTATAAACTACGTTATTTATGCATTGCAATAAAATACAATTTTTAATAATTTACGTTTTTAAATAATTATGAGCCTGTAATTATACTACTTTTCACCAGATATTAAGCATATAGATTAGAACAAGCTAAACTGTAACAGCTGATACCAGTACTACCAACACATTATAAACACCGAGCTACCATCATTATATAACTAACGCACTAGTTGGCACCTGAAGTAACTAATATTTAGGTGGGGCTTGTTTGCTTCAATGTTGTATTGAAGAATGCTCAGTCCTTTATGATACAGGTCAGTGGGTTATACCACAGTAAACATACAACGGTATGCTATGCGCATCTGTGACGTCATTTCGAGACGAGACTGCAGTACCTGTTTTCAAAAGTTTTCACTTTCGATAATAAATCAATTCTTTTTCAAACAATTATCTACCTACCTACCAATATTTTTAATCAATCAATTGGATCAAACGAAACGTTTGTATTTACGAGAAACAACATTTTAGGGCGAGCTTTTACTTCTGTTCAATTTAAAAACTGTGTCCTAAGGTTTATTATAAGAATCTCGAGTTCCTTTCATATTTCAACGTCTTTGCGACGAGTATAACAGCGTTTAGCGTCGTCCGCGAAAATCACAATCGCAATTCGCATCAAAACTATCTACGTTCGGAGACTTCGCGCCATATTTCGTCTCGAAATGACGTCATGCGCCGGGCGTGACTGATTTCGGTCGGCAGCGTAGCACTGCGTTATACGGTGGCAAGAGCTCTGGTTGCGCACTAGCATATTGAAGCCACAATGTACGTAGCGCCAACTTTAAATTTAAGCCAATACGATATTTGAAAACACACGGGGACGCCTGATCGTACTTTCGGCATGCGCCGGCTCTCGCCACCATGTGACCGAGTTTATACTGTAGTTGACTGTAGTATGGGCAAAGACAACTAGAAAAGTTAGTTTCTTTATGGGTATGGGTCACAAACCTGCACTTTAAATTTGATCATAACGTCCGCTGTGGTTACACCACCCTTAAACCTTACGTCCACCGCAAATTCTGTTACACTGCTCACATTCTTCATCATTATGTTATTGGTCCGAGGGTTCACCAGTTTGACGCAATGGCGGCTGGTCCCATTCATTTTTAATATTGGCCAGAACAAAAGCCATTGACATCGATTCCCTACAACGTGTTTCTAAAGCGTTGACATTCTTTCAGATTATAGATACAGCTCACAGTATTCACAATTCATTTAATTACCTATTCATAGATAAAAATGAGCATGAGTATACCTATACTTCTATTCTTATTGGAGTATGACATGGATTAATATTTGAGCGCTTGGCTTAATTGCCCTAAGGGTTGGCATTCTCTATCGCGTAACTATATTTTTCCACATTTTCTTGTTTTGGGCTTTTCGTTTGCAGCTCTCACCACTCCTACTTCTCTCAAATCTTTCTTTACCGCTTCGGCGCTTCCTTTTGGATTTGCCTCTTTCCCTTCCCTCCTTTCGCTATAGTAGTATCAGTAAGTACAATATAGCCCAACGACCTAATCCTTTCTACTATTGTGGGTCTTCCATATAGGGCGGCAGCCCAGCGTCATTTTAGGTAGTGATCGAACCGCTACCGCGTCTGAAAATCATACTACGTTGAAGATCATGTCACATATTAACAATGAACTGTATACTTAGTATACAGTTCATTGCATATTAATAGCATAAAATTGGTCGCAAGTTCTGAAGCTGGGGATAACATGTTCAAACAACCCTTTTTTGTGCATAAAAATCACTGTTTTTAAAGATTTGAGCGCGTTTAATTCTTGTACGAATCGAAACGACAAATTAAAAACGACGCACATACAGGTATTTGCCAAATCTGGGCGGACATAAGTCCCGAAATCTAAATTGCAATAATGATCCTAAAACCCGGTTTCATGTAGAGACAACAAACCCACCGACAACAACCAGACGCTTTCCCTTTCCCTTTGAGCTCGCCGGGCCCGAGACTTCAGTCGGAATTCGATCGTTTCACCTTGTGAACATATCTGCTCTCAAGACGCTCAGAACAATCATCAAGTTTGAAGTAGCTATTTTTTTGTGTTTTCTAGTTTATATAGCAGTTTGAAAGTGATGGATTCTGATAAAACAGGTAAGAGGCTTAATATGTGTTTTTACAAAGTAACGATAAAGTAATAATTATAACTTTCTGAAACTAACAAAAATAACTCACTTTTATGCTCTGATTTTTATTTATTTTGTTCTTAGCTGAGGTTTTTGTTTGTGTATCCTGATATATCCGGTTATGATTTTTATTTTGTGTTGTTCTATATACAATTACCTTTTAAATAACAATTTTAACATGTCCGGAAACTTCCGGATAAATTAATTTTTTAACCTTCGGATGGCCAACCTATTTTTGGTTACACGGATGCTCAAGGTGGGGTCCAAGCGGACCCCAAGGTTTTTTCGCCCTGTGCCTCTATTTTATCTAGTTGTTCATTGTAAATTGAAGTATTTGTTTATAATAAGCATCAAAATATATCAGACTAAAAAGAATAGCGAAAATTTGAATAAACCTTTACACAAACAAACAAACAAACATTTCGTTACATGGATGGCCAAGGTGGGGTCCAAGCGGACCCCAAGCAACAATTAATTAATTTCTAAAAAACGAAAATATTTTGACGCAAAATCGTTATATGAGGGTATGTATAAATGATAAATATTCAGCTAGAAACAACCTCAAACCGATTTTCTTGCTACTAAAATAGCTACGACACAAAAAATAGGTCTTGGCCATCCAACAATTAATTCATTTCTAAAAAACGAGAAAATTTTGACGCAAAATAGTTATATGAGGGTATGTATAAATGATAAATATTCAGCTAGAAACAACCTCAAACCGATTTTCTTGCTACTAAAAGAGCTATGACACAAAAAATAGGTCTGGGGTCCGATTGGACCCCACCTTGGCCATCCGAAGGTTAACTGAATAAGATGTCAATAAATAAAATGTCAAAACTGCATTTTTTTCTAAGTTACCTATACATAGTCTATGTTTGTTTTAGGCTCACAAGGTGCGTCAGGAGTGAGGATTGTGACCCGACAATTCTTATACGACCGCATTAAAAACGAAGATTTGCCTAATTTGGATGCCAAATTAGACTTTTTGAGAGACCAACTTTTTTTAGAGAAGCCTTATAATGAAAACCAAATTGATACCTTGAAACGTAGTTTAGCTCGTTTTAAATCACAAATCAAACAGAGATGGATCAAAGCTCATTACAAAGAAGATAACTTTCTGAAATACAATAAATCATGGCTGCAAGGAACTTTTGAAATTCCGGTTGCTGAAACTACGCACAATCGGTCTGGTAGACCATCAAAATCCTTTGATGAGGTCTGTGAAAGGAGCAAAAGGCGAAAGACAGAGGAGCTCCGTTCTACTTTTGAAAAGGATGTAATTGTACATGCTGCCCAAGTGGAGTTGGGAAAATCGGGTAAAAGAGATGCTTCTAATGTCCTCAAAGATATTACCCGTTCTCCAAGACAAGCATCTAAATACAAAAAAGCATTCAAGAGCTCTGGTAATAAACAATGTTCCTTAACACCTATGCAAGCCTTACAAATGTTTATCGATGCTGACTTGACCCAAGGCCAATACGAAATAATCAGGAAAACCAATAAGAAATTTTTCCCTTGTTATAGTCGCCTACAAAATGCCAAAAAGCAGTGTTATCCGCCTCAAGAGTCGTGCATTATTACGAGTACGAGTGCTGAAGTTCAACTACAGCCTCTAATGGACATAACCATTAAAAGATTATTTGTGTACCTTGAAGAGGTACTAGAAACCTTAAAGAAACAAGAGCGGGAGTCATTAACCATAGTAAGTAAATGGGGTTGCGATGGGTCGCAACAGTCACAATATAAGCAGAAAATGGACAGTGATGACTCAGACGCAAACATTTTCCAAAGCTGCTTTGTTCCTTTGCAGTTAGTTTGTGGAGACAACAAAAATACACTGTGGCAAAACAAAACGCCCTCCTCGCCACGATTCTGTCGCCCAATAAGATTCAGATTTGTCAAGGAAAATAATGACGTAACTGAAGAAGAAATAAGTTATGTTACAGAAGCGATAAGCTCACTGATACCAACCGTGATAGACATACAAGGAAAGAAGTTCGTTATAAAACATAAGTTTGTGATGACAATGGTGGACGGCAAAGTCTGTAATGCAGCCACGGGTACTAGGTCTACGAGTAGGTGCTACATTTGCGGAGCAACATCAAAAGAATTTAATAATTTAGATTTCACAAGAGACGTCAATTTCAAGGCTGTTGAGTTTGGTATATCAGTTTTGCATGCACGAATTCGTATATTCGAGTCAATTCTTCATTTGGCATACAAATTGCCAGTGAAAAAATATAGGGAAAGGAAAACCAAAGAAGAAAAAGATCTAGAAGACGAACGAAAAAAATACATACAAGCCAGATTTCGCGCTGAAATAGGTCTAATAGTAGATATGCCTAAGTCTAATTTTGGAAACACCAATGATGGCAATACCAGCAGAAGGTTTTTTGAAAACCCTGGTTTAGCTTCTGAAATCACGGGGATTGATTATGAGCTCATATACAGGCTAAAGGTCATATTGGAAGCAATTTCGAGCGGGCACAAAATTGATCCCTCCAAATATGAAAAGTACGCTACAGAAACTGCTCGTCTCTATCTAAATAAATATGACTGGCACCCCATGACCCCAACCCTTCATAAAGTGCTGCTACACGGTGCGGTGATAATAGAAAAAGCCCTATTGCCAATAGGACAACTTTCCGAGGAGGCAGCCGAGGCCCGAAACAAGCATTTTAGATCATACCGGCAAGATTTCGCCAGAAAGTTCTCAAGAGAAAGTTGCAACCAAGATGTGTTCAACCGTCTTATTCTTAGCTCAGATCCATTGCTAAGCAGCACGCGAGGAGTTAAAAAAAGAAAAACAAACACATTTCTGCCTGAAACCCGAGCCATGTTAGTGTCTGCGGAACCAAATTTAATTGAATCTTTGCCTTCTTCGTCAGAAAGTGATAGTGATACCTGTTAGTTTTTTTAAGTATCTAATTTGTTAATACTTTTCGTTTTAAGGGTTTCTTGTAGCACCTGAATATGTGTGGCAGAAGACGTTAATCAATGTGTTTGATGAAAAAAAAGTTTTTCATTTTTTTATGTACCTATATAAAATAGTGCCTTAAAGTTTTAAATATAATAAATAATATATTTAAAATGTTTTTGTTATCATATTTGCGCTAATTAAATTCTAATTAGACACAAAAATAATTTTGTCCGCCCAAATTGTGTAAATACCTGTATGTGCGACGGTTTGCGTAGGTTCAATAACACTGTAGGCGTGGTTGAAGTTGCATTATTTTTATACATTTTTAAAAGGCATTTGAACGCGTCTGCAATTCAGGTTAATGATTTATATTCTTGCGTATATCACGAAAAAAAAATTGCAGACAATTCGGATGTGGATAAGTATTTTAATTAAGCAATTTAAAGCATAGTTTTGCTACAAAAATGGTACTTCAATTGTTTAATTAACATACTTATTCACATCCGAATTGTCTGCAATTTTTTTTTCGTGACATACGCAAGAACATAAATCATTAACCTGAATTGCAGACGCGTTCAAATGCCTTTTAAAAATCTATAAAAATAATGCAACTTCAACCTTCAACCACGTCTACAGTGTTATTGAACCTACGCAAACCGTCTGCAAATACCTTTTTGACGACGTTTTTAATTTGTCGTTTCGATTCGTACAAGAATTAAACGCGCTCAAATCTTTAAAAACAGTGATTTTTATGCACAAAAAAAGGGTTTTTTGAACATGTTATCCCCAGCTTCAGAACTTGCGACCATTTTTATGCTATTAATATGTGACATGATCTTCAACGTAGTATGATTTGCAGACCCGGCTCGATCACTACCTAAAATGACGCTGGGCTGCCGCTCTAATACTTCTATAATTTCCTTGATTGTTCGCCGTGTCGTTCCCTTACTTACCTTTAATTGGCCTAAAAAGGTTGAACATCTTCCTCTCCTAGACTTCCAGTTTCTTAACCTATTCCTTGTTAATTATGCAGAACTCGGAACAGTATAGAACTGAAGGGTACACTATTGTTCGATAGAGCGCACCTTAACTGTCGAGGAGACGTGTTTAGATTGCAACAGGCGATATGGCTTCCCATAGACAAATTGGTTACGACAAGCTATAAAATTAATGTATACAAAATCTAAGCAGAACTTGTTGAAATGTGCAGTATTATAAAATGAACTTTGAATACCACATGTGTACAAAAAGTTAACAAATAACAGAAAACAATACAATTTTTATTATATACCTATATGGCAGAACCTCCATTATCCGTGCTCCATGGGACCAAACGAGGCAGGGAAAATCGAAAAGCACAGCTAATCCGAACATTTATTTCTTGCATATGTATGTATCTTAGATCATATATACTCCGTAGATAAAGCATTGGCCTTTTATTTTGTGCCAGCTTGAATGACAAAGAAACTAAATATTGGTTTCATGAAGAGCGTTCGGCATATGCGCATTAAAGCACGCTCGTAATCTGCGCCTATGGCTGTCGGTTCTGGAAACCGTGTTTAAAGTGCGCATGTGGGAGTCGCCTTTAAAGGCAAAAAAGATATCGTCTCTCTGTCTGGCATCTTGGCTCATTTTCTATACATGGCAAGAAAGGCTAATGCGCTATCTACGGAGTATATATGATCTAAGGTATGTATACATAAATGTACAGGGAGATCCATTATAAATTACCCAATGGATATTTTCGTAATTATTGAAAGATGCCTATATTAAATGTAAAAGTTGTAGGATAATAAGCAAAGTGTCCTAATTTATCATGAAATACACAGTGGCGTACCGCAGCTAAGAGATATAAAATATATTATACTTTTTTTAAATGGAACACCCTGTATTTTATTTTATTTTCATGAACCCCATATTTTTCTGATTTCAAAAATATACCATATGATACCCATGGCTTGAACCGTTTTAGAGTTATTAGAGGTTGAATGTCGCATGTATCAGTTAAGCTATTTACTATTGTTATGGAAATAAATATTTTCCAAGTAGGCTATGATACCATATGATACCCATGGCTTAAACTCATTCTCATAGTCTACTTGGAAAATATTTATTTCCATAACAATAGTAAATAGCTTAACTGATACATGCGACATTCAACCTCTAATAACTCTAAAACGGTTCAAGCCATGGGTATCATATGTAGGGTTGCCATCCGTCCCGATATATCGGGACTGTCACCGTTATTGAGGTCTCTGTCCCGACGTCCCGACAAAAGACTAAAATGTCCCGATTGAAACTGCGCAATACAAATCAATGGAAAAATGTTGCTAAATCAAAGCTTCATATTAACAGATTAAAAGGCCAACAAACCAACAATCAGCCTTCCACCGTTGAGTGCCAATCACGCGCCGTCTGTGTGATGCTAATTTTTGTCGGGAAGCCGATCACGCACTATTGCGTGATGGGTACGTGTGTGTTTAAGGCAGGATATTCGCTTCGGCCTGGCTCGCAAATAGTTGTTCTCACATCGGCCTGACTCCTTTAGAAAAAAAAGTCGACAAGTTGAGTGCCGATGGCGCAGATGCTGCGTGAAGCTAACATTTGTCGTTCTCGTGTCGGCCTCCTGAGAAGAGCCTTAATGAACAAAAAATCGACCGGCTTCTGACAAATGTTACAAGCATCACGTTGGCAGTGAATGTGTTAACCTTTTAATCTGTTAATATGAAGCTTTGATTTAGCAACTGTATTATTAAATTTTTCCATTTCACTCGCACACCATCACTTCATTCACCTAATAATTATTACATGTTACGATACCTGATGATGACTCTTTTGAGTTGAAACATAATATTTAAATTTAACTTTAATCTCTGTGTGTCAACGTTCAGCAATTTAATTTTACTTATGGGAAAGGTTGAGTGAAATTTTTTACCATTCCTTAATTATTTCACCCCATTTGGAGCTTTATATAATTTATATCACCTATTATGGACCCAATCGACTGGCCAACCAAGACTACTTTTTTTATCACAAAATTGAGTATTTTTATACACCCCCTCCTAGAGTTCCTAAATGTCCCGACGAGACCCTAGCCAAATATGGCAACCCTAATCATATGGTATATTTTTGAAATTAGAAAAATATGGGGTTCATGAAAATAAAATACAGGGTGTTCCATTTAAAAAAAGTATAATATATTTTATATCTCTTAGCTGCGGTACGCCACTGTGTACTTCATGATAAATTAGGACACTTCGCTTATTATCCTACAACTTTTACATTTAATATAGGTATCTATATGCAATAATTACGAAAATATCCATTGGGTAATTTATAATGGATCTCCCTGTACATACTAAAAAGATAACAGAATTCTAGATAAGTAAACTTTTACACTAAATAAGCATGTAGGTACTGGCGATTTCAATATTGCGTATCGAGAGATTCTGTCCAGTGATTTACAGTAACATTGTTTCGATAAAAAAAAGTTCTAAAATGCAATTTCAACAATGGTAAATCATGGCACGGATGATAGGGGTTCTACTGTACTGTGAAATGAATGACAGAAAATGGATTGCTACTAGGCATAGAGAAGTATGTAATTCAGTTGCTATATTGCAATATTATCGATGTAATTTCAAAGGAAACAGCAGCACCGTTTTCATTAACAAATCAAATTTTAATAAACACTTTCAGTGAATGAAATGGTACAAAGGAAAAAATAGACTGAAGGTAACTACATATTGGAAAAGGAAACTTTGCACAAATCATTTATTTAAAAATTGTCTTACAATCTTAACGAGCTGAGACACTAACTTGCCACACTCTAATAATATTGTCAGAATAACCTGCAAAAAGTGTTTGGCCATCTGTAGACCACGCGAGTGAAAGACACTGTGGCGGTTCAGCTTTGCTCGTTTGTGAAACGACCTCCGGTCTTAATTCTTCAACCATTTCTTTACTTTCCAAATCCCAGATTTTGATAGAAGGACCAAATGCAGCACACAGCCAATACCTATAAAAGTGAAGTATTAAGGGCAGAATCTAAGATTAATTATCGGAAAATTATGTAATTGAACTCAGTCCCATATCCGCTAACTCTCAGGGCTTTCAAGTATAAAAACATAATCATCATTACAAAGCAAAGTAAAATACCATTAGAGTATTGAAATTACCTATTTGGCGAGAAACAGAGTGCAGTAATAATATCATTATGATCCAATGTGTGTAGGTGTTTTCCATCATTCAGATCCCACAACATGGCTTTACAATCTTTTCCTCCACTCGAGCATAAACTTCCATCGGGCGAAACTGTGATAGTATTTAAATAACCCATATGTCCGGAGTGATTTATTTTTAGTCTACAGTTTGTAAGGTTCCATACTTTAACCATACGATCCCAACCACAAGAAATAATTATTGGATTTGAATGATTTGGGGAGAAACGGACACAAGATACCCAATCTGTGTGTCCCTCATCTTGAATTGTGTACTTGCATTCGGCAAGCGTGTTCCACAACTTGATAGTTTTATCTCGTGATCCCGATACAATTTGACGATTATCAACAGAAAAGGCAACGCTCAGAACATCCTGTAAGGAGATGCGAATTAACAATTAGTGATTATTTGTTATTGTAATTCACATTCACACACAATACTTACACCGCCCAGATACCACAGTCTTCAGTCGATGCGTAGTAAATTAATAATAAAAAAAAAATCTTCCCGCTGTTTAGTTCATATAATGAAAAATGTATTACCAATAAATTAAATCTATCAAACCTTAGTGTGATCTTCAAAACGACGTGTGGTTCTGCCAGCTGCTAGATCCCACAAACGAAGAGTTTTATCCCACGATCCGGATAAAGCATAGTTTCCATCACTTGAAAGTACGACATCAGAGATGAAATGAGAGTGGCCATGTAAACGTTTTTGAGGAACGCCATATTGGGTTTCTTCACGAGTTAGCTTCCATACAATTAAGGTTTTATCTAAAAGTAATGTAAATCACGAGAAATTACTTCTATTGGAGTTGCATAAGAGAAGGAATAATATCAAAAGCTTTAATGCTTCTCTGATGATCGAGGATGAAAACTAAATGCTTACCCCGAGATGAAGATAAAATCATGTCAGGATACTTTGGGTTTGTTGCTATTTGTGTAACCCATCCATTGTGGCCTAATAATGTGCCTCTCAATTGTAAAGTTTCGGTCATATTTACAACAAAATTTAATAACTTTCACGTTTTAACACTTGCTCGCGATTGACAGCAAAGAAAGGAAAAGTTCGTGTTCGGTAAAGGAAGCGGAAAGGAACCAACGTAGTAATTGTAGATGTCACTGCTATTGACACTCAGATGAACTTAGCAATCCATGATCGTCGCAAATAAACATCGAGCGGCAAATAAAGCTTTGGTCATAAAAAACTGTATGTGACCACTCTTTAAGTGTTGATATCACAAAGATGTTTTAACAAAAGTGTGTATCAAAAATTACTATTTATTTCATATAAAATACATAAAGAATGGTAAAACATAATCATTTCTTAAGGATAAATAGCTTCCTTGATGGCACATAAAATGCGCTTTATTTTATTTGATTAAGAAAGCATAATGGTTATCTTTTTGCGAGCATGTTGCCGTAAAAGCTGGTCATCATTTCCATTTTACTTAAGCGGTTGGCGTCAAATTTCTTCTTATGTTTAGAATGCTGTATAATTTTTAATATGTGAAAGTGTGTTGATTGATGGATATCCCAGATTTCAATTTCTCGTTCAAATCTATATACATATTAGTTATGCACCGGTGTCTTCAACCTTAGAACATAATATGTTCTAAGTCTTCAACCGACTTAAGATCATTGTTAATATACAGTGTGTCCCCGGATTGTTTGGACGACTCTTGTAAATGACAAAAAAATGTCTAGTTGAAATTTGAGCTTCTGGGGTCCAGCCCTGCTTGGTTTGAAACTAATTTGTGACATAATTTTAGTTTTGAAAAATCAACTATGCCTTGGAAATTTTGAAAAAAATGATTTTTCACACCAGTAAAGTGCTTTTTCTGTTAAAGTTACGACAAAATGTTATTAAGAAAAGTTGTTCAGAATCAAAAACTGAGTAACTGTACAAAATTTTAAAATCCTAAGCCTACTTTAATTTTTGGCCCTTTTTTTATTGGAAAAGTACAAAAGTCAGGGGCGCCGGAAGAAAATTTGTTAGGGGGGGGGGCCTTACATTTTTTCAAGTAGAAATTAGAATACTTGAACATTTTTACCTATTTTTAAATTAGTATAAATCAATAGGCTATGCAGAGTCACCGATGGAATAGAACATTATACTCCAAACGTGATTATATTGTGAGCTTTTAACATTTTCTAAAATGGATTTACACGATTTATGAAATTCCAGGGAGGGGCCCGGGCCCCCCCTTGCCCTTTAGTAGCGGCGTCCATGACAAAAGTGCTCTTTAAGAAAAAGGAATTACAAAATGTTATTAGGAAAAGTTGTTCAGAATCAAAAACTGAGTGATATCTCTTTTAATAGTAATAATAGAATTATAAAAAATACCAAAAAGTAAAGTAGGCTTAGGATTTTAAAATTTTGTACAGTTACTCAGTTTTTGATTCTGAACAACTTTTTCTAATAACATTTTGTAATTCCTTTTTCTTAAAGAGCACTTTTGTACTTTTCCAATAAAAAAAGGGCCAAAAATTAAAGTAGGCTTAGGATTTTAAAATTTTGTACAGTTACTCAGTTTTTGATTCTGAACAACTTTTCTTAATAACATCTTGTCGTAACTTTAACAGAAAAAGCACTTTACTGGTGTGAAAAATCATTTTTTTCAAAATTTCCAAGGCATAGTTGATTTTTCGAAACTAAAATTATGTCACAAATTAGTTTCAAACCAAGCAGGGCTGGACCCCAGAAGCTCAAATTTCAACTAGAAAATTTTTTGTCATTTACAAGAGTCGTCCAAACAATCCGGGGACACACTGTACATACATGATCTAAGACAACCGACATATTGTACCTATTTGTCGCTCCAGTCCAGACTAACAGGTGCTGAGTCACCCAACTCCGTGGGTACGTGTACTTTTGTTTAAGCAGGTAGGTCCCGACCGATCTGTCTGATTGATTTTGCGGGCAAACTGATGGAGAAAACCATCAAGGTGAGGCTACAGCGGGAGGTGGCGGACAAGCTCTCGCCAAACCAGTATGGCTTTACAAAAGGCAAATCGACCTGCGATGCCCTCGAACGCATGGTTGAACTGGTGCGGGCCGCCAATCAAGGCACATGGAGGACGAGGGAAATCTGCATAATGACGTCCCTACTCCCTAGACGTAAAAAACGCCTTCAACTCCGTGAGCCGGGGAGCAATTGTTGAAGCAATGCAGGTCATGGGCGTACCGGAGTACCTAGTGACCATCGTACACAGCTACCTCAGGAACAGGCAATTGAAGGCGACTCGGTCCGACGGGTCCATGGTGTTAGTGCCGATGAGTGCGGGAGTGCCACAGGGCTCGGTCCTTGGGCCAGTCCTGTGGAATATAGTGTACGACGGTTGCGTGAAGATTGGGCACGACGAAGGGGTGGAGGTCGTCGCCTTCGCGGACGACCTGACTATTGTAGTGACGGACAGAGAGCTCGGGGCGGCGATCGAGAAGACGCAACGGGCGGTCACTAGAATCAGCGAGTGGATGCGGGCGAGGCGGCTCGCCATAGTGCCGGAGAAGACAGTGGTGGCGCTCATGACGGGCAGGAGGCGACTCGGTGAAGTGCGCGTTAGAGTGGGGGGCAGGAAATTCTTGCACAGCCCTCCATTAAGATCTTAGGCGTGACGCTCGATAAGAATGCCAGTTACATACCCCACGTGAGGAAAGCGGTAGAGAAGGCCATGAAGAAAGTACAGGATCCTGTGCGGGATAATGCCCAACATAGGAGGGGCGAGAGCGTCCAAGAGGAGGGTCCTCGCGTCGGCCATTCGCTCAATCTGGATGTACGGGGCGAGAGTGTGGGCACCGGCGATGAGGTGGGGGGTGGTGAAAACCCTACTGAATAGCGTGAATAGGCTGGCGGCGGTGAAAGTCACCTCGGCGTACAGGACGGTAGCATTGCACGACATCCTGGTGGTAGCCGGCGTGACACCGGTGCACATCGAATTGATGGTGCGGCTGGGAACCATCAGCAGGAACGAGGCGTTGAACACCTGGCAGCGAGAGTGGAGCACGCGGGAGTCCTGGACGAGGAAAGTAATACCTGACATAGGGACGTGGGTCGGCAGATGCCACGGCGATTTAAGAAGCGGGACAGCGACGGGTGCAGCGATTGTGGCGACAGGGACGACGAGGGGCACGCGATACTCGAGTGCCCTCGGTGGGGCAGACAAAGACTGAAGGTGGAGATCGCGACAGGGAGGCGGTTAAGCGCGGAGAGCATAGCGAGGACGATGGTCGACACCCGGGAGGGGTGGAAGGAGGTCTCGGCGTTTGTGAGGCAGGTCGTGAAGACGAGAGAGCGAAGGCAGGGTGAGACAGCGGGTGCAAGCGGAACAACACGTGGCTTAACATCTAGGGGGCGACAACCTAACCCCCGGGCGGCCTCGGTCGGAAGAATGCCATAGGGTGATGCCCGGCCGAGGCATCTACGCCAGAGGAAAGGGGTTTTAGTGGGTATACCACGCCTAGATGGCGTGCGGAGTCGTCCCCCCCCCCCCCCCCCCGCGATAGAGCTATAGCGGGGGCAGTCTGTAAAAAGATTTCCCCACCCTCTTAAAAAAAAAAAAAGTAGGTACTAGGTACAGTGACTTTATTTTAGAAGTACTAGGTACCTTTGGTTGCCACTTGACGTTTGGTATCTTTCTTTCGTGTTTGAAATTGTAAAACTTGTTTTCAATGTGCCTATTTCATTTTCAGATGTAAATTGCAGGTTTGAATGTAATTGTTTGTTTTGTTTCTTTCTGTATTTAATGCAATATTTATAATTTGCTGGATAAAGTATTGAGTTTGATTGAAGGCCTTCAACAATTCAAATTGCATGTTGTCTTACATTTTTACCGAAGATACAGGTCAGAGCTAATTTTAAGTTAAGCAATACCACAGACCAACATACGTTTTTAATCCGTTTCTTATAAAACGTTATAATTTATTTGCCGCTTAATATGTATTGTGGACAATGGCCAGAAATCTTCCCGTCGCTAATTTCATGCAGGTGTTATCCAGACACGTTTGGGAAATTTGAAATTTTGTACCATATAGATTTTGAAATTGACCGATTATTAAGGTTGAGAATAAAATAAAATGAATTTCTAGGAACTAAGGTGTTTTCTTTTTGCACCGCCACAGGGTTAGGTCACTGACCTGTATCTTATACAGGTCAGTGGGTTAGGTAAAGTCACAATTATCACGTGGTTGAAGTGCCTTGCGTCAAGCTTGCGTCATAAGACAATTCTACCTCAGGTTAATATAAAACCTCATCGATAAAACTTAAATAAAGCTTTTAAAACGAATAGGGTTAGTGAGAACTGAGTCAAATTATTTTATAAAACGAATGGTGTGTTATTGACAGGGCTGACTTAAGTCAACCACAACGTGCAAAAAGAAAACACCTTATATATTATCTACTATCTATCAAAGATATATGTAATTAAGAGAAAATTCTAACTTTCTTTTTTCTCTTAGATTTTGACGTTTAGAAACACCTGCCCTGCGACAGATCAAATATGTAAATTTTGGGTTCCTATAAGGAAATCTGGCAGAAAACTGTTAGGCGAGGTGGCGAGAGACACAAAAATTCTCCAAATCGTTGATGTAGGTAGTTTTTGTTTCATTTTGGTGGCTTTTGTAAGAAATATCAAATATACGAATCGCAGTTGCTGTATGTCACCTAAATGTCTGTTATTATATATAGGCAAATATTTCCTTAATTATTTACAAAAATGCAAATCTCTCCAGTAGCAAACACCAAATCTTCAGTACTTTCTGTGCGTGCATTTCAATATCAATTACAGGTAACTGGTTCGTATTTTCCCGCTCTTTTGTAGTTTAAGAGGTTACCACCAGATTATAATTATTGTAAGGAGCAAAGGAGTGACGTCAAAATTAGTACTAGTAGCAGCCATTTTGATTAATAGTGTTGTTTTGTGTGTAGTGGAATAATTTTTGACGAAATGTTTTAGTATTAATGCCATTACATCAAGTAAAATAGCACAAATACGCTCTTAATATTATTTCAAATAATAAATTTATATTTTGTGTTTGTTAGTCAAATAAAATGGATGAAAAGGCTGCATGTAAAGAATTAGACCAGTGGATTGAACAACTAAATGAATGCAAGCAACTTACAGAAAGTCAAGTTAAAACATTATGTGATAAGGTGAGTCATGTGTATGATTAATTACACTATAATATTTCTAATTTGGTAATTTAGGCGAAAGAAATTCTAGCTAAGGAATCAAATGTACAAGAAGTTAAATGTCCTGTTACTGTATGCGGAGATGTGCACGGTCAATTTCACGATCTTATGGAATTGTTTCGGATAGGCGGAAGGAGTCCAGATACAAATTATTTATTTATGGGTGACTACGTCGATCGTGGATATTACTCGGTCGAAACTGTTACATTATTAGTAGCGCTTAAAGTAAGATACAAGGAAAGAATTACGATATTAAGAGGCAATCACGAATCCAGGCAAATTACGCAAGTTTATGGTTTTTACGATGAATGTTTAAGAAAGTATGGGAACGCGAATGTGTGGAAATTTTTTACCGACTTATTCGACTATTTGCCATTAACCGCACTTGTAGACGGACAAATTTTCTGTTTACATGGTGGGTTAAGTCCTAGCATTGATACTTTAGATCATATACGAGCCTTAGATCGTTTGCAAGAGGTAAATGACAATTTTTAATGTTAAATAGGAGAACACTAAACAATTTCACAGGTACCGCATGAAGGTCCTATGTGTGATTTGCTGTGGTCCGATCCTGATGATCGCGGAGGATGGGGTATTTCGCCACGTGGTGCCGGATACACTTTTGGACAAGATATATCTGAAACGTTTAATCACTCAAACGGTTTAACGTTGGTGTCGAGGGCTCATCAACTGGTAATGGAAGGTTATAATTGGTGTCATGATCGCAATGTTGTAACTATATTTAGTGCTCCTAATTACTGTTATCGATGTGGTAATCAAGCTGCTATTATGGAATTAGACGATGCCCTTAAGTATTCATTGTAAGTTAACCCTAATTATGGTAATAGTCCTCTCATTTTAAGATTGATTACAGTTTACAATTTGATCCGGCGCCTCGTCGCGGGGAACCTCACGTAACACGCAGAACGCCCGATTATTTTCTGTAAGATTTATATGCAATATCATCAATGCTTAGGTATTATTACTATTGTACTGTTTGTGTTGAGACATCTCTTGTAGTGTGAAAATAAAACATTAAACGTGTTTAGTGCTCTAATATTTTATTTAAAACGAAGGGAACTACGCTCGTTTTAAATTTAATCTTAGAAGAGTTTTTTTTATATGGTGCAGTTGCCTTTTTTCTGCGACTATAAGAGATATAATGGTTTCCCAGTGCGATCAAATTATACATATATGCATTATACATAAAAGGAAGTAGGATATAAATGTACACTAGGTCTAATTTGATGTTCAAAATAAGTTTTGTTGTATCTCCTAGTGATTGTAATCTTGCTACCACTTTTCTGGGACAATTGGACGCTGTTATTATTGATCCAATTTACAACGTGCTGGTACACACTAGAATAAGTTTGTTAATTAGATTTTTTTCTCAATTTCTTGTGTTCCAATACTTTGTAAAACTGTAAATTAGGGCGATGATCAATTTTTTGGGGGGCAAACAACAAAATTTATAGTTTAAGTACGTAACTATATTATATAATAATCTGTGTATCTCTAGTATTAATTATCGAACATTGGCATTTTTAATATTAAAAAGTGCCAGTCTTTGAATCATTGCTATCTTTCTATGCTAAGTGTGTAATATACCACTGCTACCCATTCTACTGTTTGTCTTTGTGTAAACTACATCCTTATTCCAAATTGTTTTCAATTTTTAAGACTGCTCTTTTATTTCTGTCATAATAAAATTCTAACTTTACAACTGGCCTTTTATTACTACAGTTTATACTTGACATTATCATTAAAAAGTTTTGTGGAGGTTATAATATAATGTTTTTAACACTTACTCAAAAGTGAATGATTATTATGTAGTAGTTCAGCGTGTTTTGTAATGGCTGAAGTCTTACCTTACGTCGTAGTGTCGTACAAAATACTCTGTAGAGCTATTTGTTCAAAAATGCGTAGTTTATTATATTATTTTTTTGATTGTGTTATGTGTTTTATGCTGTTTATTTTCAGTTATAAAGTGATAGGTTGCCGCTGTAAATTCTAATTGTGTATTTCCTTTGTTGAAATAGTCGAAACAATAAATTTTGTTATAATATTTCCATTTATCTTTTGCTGACGATAACAGATTAAATTTCAATTGAATACAAAAAATTCAAATAGATGGATGGTTTTTTTAACACTTGATTGTCATAGCGTTATAGGGAAATGTTTGGTTTCCAAGCACATGGTTGAGCGGTATTCAATCTGCTGATTATGCATCGTGCTTAAAATATACAGATGCTTCTGAAGATAAAACTAACCCAATGGACCTGGAATGAATAATGAATCCAAAACTATTTATATCTTCGTGCAAAAATTAATCAAAATATGCTACTGTTACCAAATCAATCACAAATTTTATATGTGGTTAGTAGAACTTGATACTGAGGCAATTGGTTGGATTCTCCCAAATCGCCTCCACACAAACCTTACATGGACACAAGTTGTAGACAAGCAACCACAACTTTCATTCATAGTGGCCCTTTTGAACAAACTCTGCAACTGCACACTTGCATTTCCAGTGGTCCCTAGCTCAAGATGTCACCTTTCAGAAATGGAGATAGTTGATCGTTAGGTATCGAAGCAACGTGGATTGAAGGTGGAAGTTTCAAAAGAAATTTGGTGTTTGATTTTCACAGTTGTTTCTTAAACCCCACTTGGTGAGTAGTTTTGCCCTAATGATGTCCTTGCAGGACCAGCAAGAATCTTTTTGTGTGACCTTACAGGTTGTGCCAAAAACAAAAAAGGTACAGCACTCCACTGTAGACAAGGAAATGGAAAACCATTTGGAAAATGTTGTGGAATCTTTGTGCATAAACAAGGTAGAACTTTGAAGACATCCGTAGATAAATTATGTTATAAATGTATCGGCCAAATAAAATCTAGTAACACCTGACAAGTTTTTAATTTATGAATAAAAAAAGAATTCAGATAGCAGATTAATACTGAAGGAGCGCCGGAAGCATAGAAAAAGAACAAGAGTTGCCGGAAGTCGAAGTACTATAAGCAAGTTCTCAGTTATTTTCCATTAATATTTCATTTACAGTAATTTTTAGTATACCTAACTGTTTTCCAATTGGAGATATATTGTTGAAAGATTAAGAAATAAATTTTTTTTGAACTCTGTAAGTCAGGATTGGCATTGAGATTGATTGTACTGTAGTGTAAGAGATTTAGGCGCAGTTTCGTGTAAGAAAATGCTTTCACTTTACGCAAACTATTATAGACCATTTAATTTAATGAGTGAATATGTTAATTATACAGGTACATTTATATCAAAAATATAGGCTGCACTTGTGTGAAAATCACAATTCTGACTTCAAAGTGTGTACTGTAACAAGTTATTATATCTAACATTGCTTCATGGTTTCACCAATTAAGTAAGGGCTTTAGTTGTAAGTACATAGTAGTGTAATCACTATCTTAAATAAAGCAGTAAACATCATGCACGTGCAGTGAACTAGAGTTCACTGTGCACGTGTCAATAAGGTGAACAAGAATTTAAAATAATTCTAAACTGGATACCATAGCACTTAAAATGTAATGATTGAAGTCTCAAAACTTCCACTGGAAAGTAATTCTTATCAAGAGGCAAATTTTAAATAAATATTTGAACTTTGACAGAGGACAGAGTTCATTATTATAGCATATTTAATATTTCAAAATATGAATAAGATGATTGTTAGTAACTAGGAAAGTATAAAAAGTTTAATCCAATAAACAGGTTTTAAAGTTATGCGGCTACATAAAAAAACGGGATTTATAAATTCATAAATAATCTGTTAATTTAAATAGTTGTTTATTTCAAGTACGTATTTAAGAAGTTATTCGCTTAGAGATTAGATTTAAATTCACTTTTATGCTTCACACAAGCACATCATGGATACCTTGAATGTAAGTGAGAGTTTTTCTAGACTTATTTGTACCTACCTATGCATTTTTCCCAGATGTAAGTAATGTATAGATATTACAAATATATAGGGATGCTTTATACCATCTTATAAATTTTTGCAAAAATGAATGATTTTAGTACATGAGTGGTTTTGGATCAGAATTTAAATCTGAAGATCCGAGATGTCCACAATCTTTGCCAAGGGGACAAAACAGCCCGCAAAAATGTCCATATGGTTTATATGCCGAACAGCTTTCGGGAACTGCATTTACAGCACCCAGATTAGAAAACAAGCGTTCGTGGTTTTATCGCATTCGCCCATCAGTTGGACATGACCCTTTCAAACCATTCATAAACAGCAATGTTACATGCGATTGGAATGAACAGGAACCAGATCCTAATCAGGTAATTAAGAATATTACCATAATGGTCTTATTTTCCTTTCGTTAAAGATGAGATGGATGCCTTTTGATTTACCCACATCAAACAATAAAACGGATTTTGTGGAGGGACTAAATACTATTTGTGGCAGTGGAGAAGTTAAGGGAAAAAACGGTGTAGCTATTCACATTTACGTTTGCAATGTATCAATGAATAACAGAGCATTTTATAATGCGGATGGAGACTTTTTAATTGGTAATAACAACCATCACCTGTATTTAACACTTTTATCATAAACTTGAGTTTACAGTACCTGAAAAGGGCACATTAAAAATTACAACGGAGTTTGGGAAACTTCATGTGAAACCAAATGAGATTGCCGTAATTCAGCAGGGCATGCGTTTCTCTGTTGACATAGATGAACCATCACGAGGATATATCCTAGAAGTGTTTGGTCGACACTTTTGTTTGCCCGAATTGGGACCGATTGGTGCCAATGGCTTAGCCAATCCACGTGATTTCTTAACTCCCGTAGCCTGGTACGAAGATAATGACGTGCAATATGAGATTGTGGGAAAATATCAAGGTAAACTGTTCATCTGTCAACAAGGCCATAGCCCCTTCGATGTGGTTGCTTGGTTCGGAAATTATGTGCCTTATAAATATGATTTGACCAATTTTATGGTGATAAACTCAGTATCATTTGACCACTGCGTGCGTATAGTTTTGTGTTTAATAAACTTGATAAAAATGGATTTATAGGATCCGTCCATATTCACAGTGTTGACCTGTCAATCCGATATTAAGGGAACGGCAATTGCCGACTTTGTAATATTTCCACCACGTTGGTCGGTTCAAGAACGTACATTTCGTCCACCCTATTATCACCGAAATTGTATGGCGGAATTTATGGGCTTAATTTATGGGAAGTATGAGGCAAAGGCTGAAGGATTTAAGGCGGGTGGTGCTACTTTACATAGCACTATGACTCCCCACGGACCCGATGCTCAATGCTTCGAGCAAGCATTTAACGAAGAATTAAAGCCAAAAAAAGTAGCAGAAGAAACCATGGTAAAAATATATTTACCTTACACTTGCCTTTATGAACATTTTTTTAGGCGTTTATGTTTGAAACTTGTCTGGAGTTGGCTGTTACGGAATGGGGTGCAAAAACATGTCAAAAATTAGATTTGGAATACTATAAATGCTGGAAAAATATAAAAAAATGTTTTACTGGACCCATCCAATAACAAGAAACTTCTTTTATGTCCTCATTTATTTGTTATTAATACATTCTTATTGTTTATAAATATGTTTTGATATCTTTTAATTGAACTCAAATATTAGAATATTGTAAATTATGTAGTTATATTTACTTCCTCTTCTGCTACTACCGATACCCACCTTATATTGTTTACTTCTTTAGTGGACAGACAAGTTTGTTGAAAATAGACAAATGCCACGGACGTTATACGTCCGTGACAAATGCTTATGTTTATAGATTCGGCACAAAATAATATAGTGTGCTAACTTAAAAAAAAAAAACATAAAAGAGTCTGTAAACAAATCTTTTCTAATTAAAAGTATTTCATTTTGTTCTTTTAATTGAGTAATTTCATTCAAATATTCAATCAAGTTTAGATAATCTCAACAGGTTATGGGCCCCGAACGTGCTGAACTGTGAATTTGAATAAAAAAGTGAAATTACAAGATTTTGTTTCAAGTTTACTGCGGGAAGCTTAGTACTGTCAAGCATGTCAGAAATAATGAAATTTCATGTAGACCATAAGTAGATGTAGATAAGCTAGAAGGTGCAGAAAACTGGAATAAGTGGAAACATCAGGTACAATAATTGATGTTGAAGTATAATGGACTTGTCAATGTGGTAAATGGTGACGTGATCTGTCCATGTAGGCCAGATGAAACTGTCAAAGCTGAAGACAAGGCTGCTATTTTAAGAGCAATTGAAATCTTTGAAAAACTTGATACTCATGCCCATCTTATTATCACAAGTGCATTATCAGAAGATGTTTACAAAATGTTAGGTGTGATCAATACTGCAAAGGAGATATGGGATAGACTGATGCAAATTTATGAACAGAGTTCGGGGCATCGTCTGGATCGCCTTAGCAGAGAGTTCTTCTCGGCGAAGAAGGAAACTGGTGTGAGCATGATGGAGCATGTATCTTCGCTTCAAAGAGTTTTTCGTGACATCTGTGAAGAGATGAGAAAGCAGTTTCAAGTTGATCTGCCTGAGCAGCTGCTAATGCTGCGAATTACATCAACATTAACCAAGTGAGTACAATAATTTTCGTCAAATATGTGAGGCCACTCCAATATCTGAGAGAAGGTTGTCTACTCTGGTGGAACGTCTTCGTATGGTTGAAATCCAGGATTCAGCAAGCAGAGGTGAACGTGTTGCCCTTATTATGACAGAAAGAAAAATGGAAACACAGAAGGGAAGTGCTACTCAGCTTAAGAAGAGTAAAACAAAAGGTAGGCCTAATGTGAAGTGTTTTAACTGCTCGAAATTTGGACATTATCGTCGCCAGTGCCCAGAAGCTAAATTGGCTTCCACAGAAGAAAAACCACAGAATTCAAGTAACAATCAGAATGGTAGTAAAGCGGTTAGCAGTGCAGTATCATTTGTATGTAACTTGAAAAATGCTAGGGAAAATGATTGGATATATGACAGTGGTGCGTCTGCTCATATATGACGAGTCATCGTGAGTATTTTGTCTCGTATGAATCATTTGTGGTAATGAAGCAAGTGGAAATTGCTGATGGGAGTTGCATTGAAGCTTATATGGAAGTGGCCCAGTGAATGAGTTGGTGTACCATGATAACAAGCAAGTTCCAATGCAAATGCCAAATGTGTGTTACGTGCCAAAGATCGGAGCAAATTTGTTTTCTGTATTGGCTACACTGCAAAAGGGTTTTGAGTGGTAGGTATATATTAGTAAAAAGGAACTGAAGTGTAATTTAAAAGGACATCCAATGATGATCTGGACGCCACAACGGTAGTTTGATTACACTAAACATGTCAACTGTAGTTCCTGAAATCCCAGCCCACTAAACAAAATAACGTTATTAAAATGTGGTGACAATATGAAATTGTTACCTTGTAATGTTTTTTTCAGAGACTTTTAATGTTAGTGTAATGTTGTGACAACTGCGTTTTGTGCCAATTTTAAACATTACATTGAAAACATTTAAATTTAAACATTATTAGAACGATGAATCAATGTTTTTATTATATTAGTTTGATATATTTTAAATGTAATTGAATGCTTAATTAACATTAAAAATATTTGCTTTTTAACGTTCTATCAATGTATATTGCATATTTTCTTAACATTATGTAAATGTCAAATTAATGTATGGATTACATTTATTTTGAATGTTTCGTAACGTTTAATTAATATTTACTTTTTAATTTTAGTGAATATGTATATTTCATTTCATAAATAATTCACTCCAATGAGAAAACCAATTCAGGTAACATAATGTTTAATCTTTCAAATTAAACGGATGCTAACTGAATGTGTCTTCTCTTTGGAGTGAATTACTTGTGAAATAAAATGCACATATTCAATGTTCAAAAGTACAATATATATGTAGTACCCAAATATGATTTTTTTATTGGAAAACATCGTTTTCTCATATTATTTTTTAAAGATTTTAAATCAGGTATACTTATAACTCACCACGATAAACAAAAAATAAAATTAGGTATAACATTGCTTCATTGTGTTTCGATTTAAAATTAATAAGATATGATTTTTCGTGTTATAAACAATTTAAACACCATGCATATCATATAAGATACAAGTATTTATTTTAAATTAATAAAACGTACATTAAAAACCACTATTGTACAAGTTATTCATTAGGCATATTTCTTTTCAAACGTTGAGTGGCAAATCTCAACCATTCCATAACTACCAGCTCGAACTGTCTTTGTTTGGAGAGAGGAAAATTTTCACTAACAGCTTCTGAAATTAAATTAAGAAAATGTATTAAGCAATGTCTAAAACTAAATTGATATCATATATATAACATATTGTTTGATTTTTACAATGGAACACTTACCAGCAAAAATCTTCATCAAACAAAGGTTCCCGATTTGAAAATTATTTTTTTGTCCCGTCCACGAGCACTGTTGAGCCAGATCATCGGTTAAAAGATTGGGAAGGCATCTTCGAATAAGATTTTTAAAATCTGTTCCTCCTACGAAGCTTAATTTAGCCCTCTGTAACAAATAAAACCAAATGTAACATTGAACTACTGTTATGCATATGAGTGAAATTCTCGATTTTCAGGTTTTGAAATTGTATTGTTAATTGTAATATGTTAAACAAATTAAGCAAAACACTCAAGAAGTTAGAGGGTTGATTAAATTTATTTTATTGAGGTTTTAAAGACAGATGGATATTGCAATTATCACTTTGTATTGTATAATTTAAAATTTATGTATGTATTTACCAGTTGGGATTTAACCTCGGCATCAGTCTTAATCATTTCTTCAAATGTGAGAAGTTCATCTATAGATTTGAGAGGCAGTAAAGCTGTTACTTTATCCACAGATTCAGATATTGGAGTTACATTATTAAATCTAGAGTTCTCAAAAGCATTAACCTTTGCTACAGTTATTTGGCACAGTGTTTTTATTTCTTGCAATAAATTTAGAATTGGCTCATGTTCACATGGCGTTACAAGAGGAATATCATCTATTATGATAAGATTTTCATTCTCCTCAATCGATGGAGGTGTTGACGGGTCATTGCTTGATGCCAAAGAACAAACAGGCATTTCGTCAACTAATGGAGGTGTTGGATTATTTTTTGAGACGAAACTTAGAAGGTCAACTGATTGCATAGAACAAACAGGTATTTTTGGAGTTTCTGAGGCACATTTCCTTGTGTTGGGAACATCTCTACAACCTGATGAAAAACTAGCAGTAGATAATGTGGGAGATGGAGGTTGAAGATATTCTTCATAATCAGTTACCTTCTTGGTTTTTATTTTTCTGCCATAACGACTTGGGATATTGTCTTCTGATTCGGAAGATCTTACAATTTTTTTTTCATGCTGCAGTGCATTTTCATAAGAATCTAACATAATTATGCGATGTTATTAAAGAGGTTTGTACTTTGATCAAATCAGCAAAACATAATTTTTTTAATCATCATTTCTGAAATAGCAAAAATGGAAAGCATAATAGTTATTTTTGTATCTATACTTAATACAATTTTTTGCCTGTAAGTCACTACGTTCAGACGGCGATTAAAAAAATATACAAGATACAAGTTTAGGCCCGGTTGCATAAAGCATACTTAACTACGTGATCAGGTAATAACTTGGTTAAGTTTGAATAATTATTTATTATTATTATTATGATTTGCTAATACGGGTTACGTAGACGTGGTCGTATTAGCCTATATCGTACTACTTAACCACGTCGTCAGCTGATCACGTTGTTAAGTATGCTTTATGCAACCGCGCCTTAGTCTTATTTACTTATTAACATTCGAAATTCAAATTATTTGTTGTTTACTCGGTTTTACAGTTGATGCCTAAATATGTACTGCACACCGCATACCTGTTATTTTACTCTATTTGCTAATTTCCAGCACACGAAAACAACAAAGGATAAAATTTATCTATTTTGTTCAGTAAAACACCACCTTCTGGGTCAGTTTTATGTTTAAACAACTATGTATATTAAAATCGTATATAGTCTACTGCTATGTATATGCATTTGCACAGTATGAATTCATTTAATAAAAGCATGAATGATATTTATAGTTCAATTTTCATCGACAAATATGTGGTTTACAATAAATGCTTACCTGCTTAATTTTTTCATCGTTATTCATTTTGAACTTTCACTGGTCACAATGTCTATAACAATATCAAAATAAAACTCACACACAGTGACAAACAATAGAAAAAGTAAAATGGAGTCACGAACACGTTCCACCAGTTTAAGGTTAGGTATGTGTTTTGGCCCATTGAACTTCACTGTTTTGGCCGCCTCAAAGTCGGTCATATACGGGTGTTTACGTATATGATGTCGGTAAGATTGAAATACATACAATTCCATATTAATATGGGGTTTATTTTCATACATCTATCCAACGTTGAATAAATAATATTATATAAACTTTTCCTACAGATTTCAGAAAAACATTAGATTTGCAATAATTTTTTAACTAGAGTTTAATATTATTTTCATGTTAATTTTGTTACATTTGTCCAATGTTAAATAAATAATATTTTATAAACGTTGAAGAAGATACATTTATCGTTTAATATTATTTCAACATTATACCATAATAGAAGAGGGATAGTAAAACAACGTATTTGAATTTTTATTAGTTCATATTTGTGATCCCTACGCGTCTCACGATCGCCATATTTTTAATGTGGTTTATATCCATGATGTGGCATGCATGCTATTAATTGTGATTGGAACTATACTTTTGAAGATGGCGCAAACTTGCGGTATAGTTAGTCATATTAAAAATAGGTAAAAACTTGGCTCTTTAGATCATACAGGGAATATTCCACTGGCGTGCTGTAAAACATGACCCTGCAGTCGCGATTTTTGCTTACTTGCACCATTGCATATTAAATACAATGCTTGCACTTACAAAATGACGAAATCGTTACATTACCAAATTTTTGAAGTTTTATTATGTTTATGGATGATAAAATATTATAGCAGCACCCGTACCGGTTTTAGGTTTTATAATGTTACTATTGGTATTTATCTATCATAGTGAAATGTGGAATCTTCTATTACCTATTTACCTGCTATAATAGATGACAGAATCACTTGTTACCAAAATGCATAATAAGTTGACCTCATCCCTCTACTCCGTAAAATAAACAAATGCACCCTAAATAAATACCATTTTTTTATCTATGTTTTTGTATATGCAGTATGCATCCAAATATTGAAATCGATGTAATAACTATTTCCCGCGGATTTGTTATTCGTTTGTTTGATGCAAAATATCCTCCCATTTTCGTAAATAGGTACGCGATTCCTGCATTGGCATTGCACAATAAAATAAGCATCCTCAGTGACAAACCGCGAGAAGTTTTGTATGCTGCTCTTGGATTAAATGTCAATTATGAATTAAGCTTTGGATGGATTATCAGGATTATAGTCGTAAATATGACATTGTCGGGCCGTTGGGGTTGCCAAGATTTGGGAGAATTGCGACGGAGGGATACCTCCGCAAAATACGCTATAGTTTTAATGATAAGAAGAATTTTTTCCAACTGAAAGCTTCCTATAGCATTTTATTTTTCGGAAAAGGGCGTGAATAGCAAATCACCGCAACAAATCATAAAAAGCAATTTAGCGCATTTGGAGAAAATTGGTTTTAGTTTTACCGTGATGGGAGTAGTTTATAGTTTATAGTGACCAGTCTACCACAAACCAAAAGATGTTTACTTAGGGATATAAAATGAACCAACATTTACATTCACGAATAAAAAAATATTTTGTCTTTTTGACGCTTCACATTTGATAAAAAGTGTTCGAAACAATATTTCCTTCGAATATATAAGATAAATATACCAGTTGGATAAAACAAACAGAATTGGCAGGGCGTTACTCGTTCAACACACTGCCATAATATGAATCCTAATTCATTCCAATAAATTAGCGTAAAATTGGTCACTCTGGTTTTATGTTATAGTGTGTCCAGTGCACTGAAAATTACCGTTAAGAACCAAAAACAGCACTGCCCACTGCCCATTTTGTCGAAGGAATGGATAATTTGGTTGATGTCTTAAACAGCAGGGCAATTTATTCTACCACACCATGTAACTATTCTTTAAGCGATAGCGGCATAGCAGTAGGTCAAGCATTCAAGAAGGACTTTTGACATGTCTAGCATTCTAACTAAAATTAATTGAAAATCTAACGAAGCATATCTAGAGCACCCCCCTTTGATGGCATTTTGCAAACTGTTAACGGAGTGACTCAAATGTTTGCCAAACCTAAAAAGTATAATGGTCGGGGACATGAAGAAATACGTTTCCTTATTACTGGTGGACTAAACCAGAACAGTCTAGAACATTTCTTTTCGGCAATGAGGGAAAGAGGAGGATGTAATAGAAACTCGAGTGCACAAGAATTTAAATACTCCTTCCGCGCATATGTTACAACAACATTAATGGAACTTGCTGATAGTGCTGCGAACCGGATCGGAATTGTTCAATTGCGTTGGTCGATGTTCGAGGGTTTAGAAAGCTGGAAGTGGTGTCATCTTATAGGAAATTCTTTACTGATTCCAAACCTCTGGTAAATTTTTTGATCTGATCGGCGTACCTAGGGGGGTGCGGTCCGCACCGGGCGGCAGTGGCCAACTCTCGCTGCCCGAACGGCATTTTGTTTATGTTGTTGAAATGTACGCAGGCATTTATAAATATAAAATAAAAAATATTTAATGGTAATTTTTTTTTGTAAATTAGGTTTTGTCTCATAGGCGGGGAACCTTCGGCCTCCGTAAGTTTCTTGTGGCCTTTAAAAAGTATCTTGTATTTTTATAAAGGTTGCATTTATGCCTCATGCGGCTTTCTTTATTACTGCCTAATTTAAATATTGCATGCAATGGTAAAAAAGTTCCCTACGTACAGTTCGTATTAAATGCAACTATTCATTTATGTTTATTAATTTATAAAAACCACCATTTGATTGACTTAGAATGGGCGGCAAATTGGAGACCGCCCCGGGCGGCAAAAATTCTAGGTACGCCACTGAACGACACACCCAATTACAAAAAGTAAAAAACACTTCCTTCATTTTATGAAACGTCATGATACGTACACAATACACATCACCCTCACCCCTCTGTCGAGTGGAGCGGGGGTGAGTTTCGAAAACTTAAATAGGAACACCTATTTTTTATTGCGCTTTTTTCACTCCCAACTGCAACCCCTTTTTTGGGGCGGAAAGGGAGAGAAAAACGATATTTTTTTATTTTTTTTCCTCCAACATTTTTTCGTGATTTACAAATTGTCCGTCAGTGATCAAAAAGTGGAGAGGGTAACACTTGAAAATCGAGTGCGAATTTATCTTTGATGTCAGAAAGACCACTATTGACAAGATTGTGACAGAACATTATCATTATCACAAGATTGGTCCTCATAAGATCAGAAACGGTAACGACAAGCGGCCTGTGAATTCAATTGTCACTGGCGGCGAAATCTGAGTCCATTGTACATTGTACGACACCAGAAGCAAAAGAACAGTCCCGTCAGTGGCAGCATTCAGGATCGCCGAAGCCGCGAAGGTTTAAACAAACATTGTCTGCCGGAAAAGCGATGGCGACTGTCTTTTGCGATAGGAAGGGGCTTTCCAACAATGTAGCAATCCAAGCAAATAGACGTGTTTATCTTTGAAAAAAAATTGTAGACCTTATTTTACGGATAACCCTCGTATATTCCGAAGTAATTCCCCACCTCGTTACAGAGGTAATTGTACTCATTTAAATGTAAATAAAGGTATAAATTCCTTATTATATTTTTTTGTATAAATATGTGATTCAATCTGTGGTGGTAGTTATGAATTTAAACGTTTGTGTTTCTTGCATCATCCTGTATAGTGTATTTCTTAGGTTTTGTTTTTTGTAGTAGAAGCCGATTGGGATGTAAAGAACCTGTCACGTGATCTTTACTCTGTAAGAAACTAATAAATATGTAGCTGTAAAACTTAAAATATCATTAAAAATTGTACAAACATAAAGATTGAATAGTTCTAAATGCAATTAAGTGCAATTGCTCCTTTGAGCGGAAATAATAAGCTGACCATGTATTTTAATTTTCATTCCTTGTATTGTAGAGATCACGTGACAGATTCTTTACATCTCAATCGGCTTCTACTACAGAGATAATTACATTTTTTTAAATTTTCCATATTTTTCGGGTCTTTTCTTTTAAATTCACCTGGCTATGATTTGAATTGAATTCGATTGGTTAGGTGTAAGGTGCATAAATAAAAATTATAACTGGTGACAAAATGTGCAATCATGCGCCGGATGTAATAACTTAAAACATACGTATTATTGCAGATAAATTATTTGTGGTATAAAAATAAAATCTTTCATTGCGCAAACAATGCATTCATTACGTCGAGGCAAAAGCCGGCAATAAGGAAAACGATAACGTTTACAAAATTACGCTACTCTCCTCAAACGGCAGCACATTCTATACATTATTTTCACTGGCAAAAAAATTGGCGCGAACAGGTTGTTCTACTATCCCTCTTCTATTATGATTATACGAAGACAACATGGACTATTTAATCATTGATACCACATTATAGCAACATTCAATTGTAACATTGAAACATCTACCTCCAAATAATATTTTTTAATGTTATTGTTACGTATCATGTTTAGTGGGAGCCAAAGTGTATGTGTCACTGGAAAGCATGAACGTTTTGGTCATCAAAATAAAACGCACGTGAAGAAGATTCTGAAACGACACAGCATTGACATTCCATCAGATAATTCAGAATTCTGTGAAGGATGCGTATTCTTGGCAAGCAGAAGAGAAAAAGCTTCAAATCAAGGAAGGACAGACCTACAACTCCTGGTGAGATCATAAATGCCGATGTGTGCGGTCCCATATGTCAGTAACATCCCTTGGTGGTGCTCGTTATTTTGTATGCTTCAAAGATGACTAGTAGATTTCGGAAAGTGTACTTCATTTTCAGGAAGGAAGAAGTGATATAGAAATTGAAGGCATTCTTGGCAGAAGCAAAGACTGCTGCTCATACTGTGAAGACTTTACTGACAGATAATGGTAAGGAGTTAGATAACTCGGAAGTAAAGAAAATTTTAGATGAAAACGGAATAGAATTTAGAAACTCCATGCCATATAGGTACTTACTCCTGAACAGAATGGAGGTGCAGAAAGGGAGAACAGAACTCTTGTTGAAAGTGCACGATCCATGCTTCATACAAAGAATCTGCGGAGAGATTTATGGGCGGAAGCAACGAATACAGTTGCATACATACTCAATCGAACAGGACCAACTTCAGTTGAAGGGAAGTTCCATATGAGCTATGGTACGGCAAAGAACTTCCTAAGATTGATCATTTAAGGGTGTTTGGACAAGACTGTTATGTTCATGTGCCAAAAAGCAACGCCGAAAAAAGTGGGATGCGAAAGGAATCAAGGGAGTGTTAACTGGATATTGTGGTGATAGTGATGAGTTATCGTGTAGGTATATACCTATTCCATCTCTTGGAAATGTCTACACAAGTTGCAATGTATGCTTCATTCCTGAAAAATCAACTGAGTCAAAATATCTGTGGTTGAAGATAACTGCACTGAAAGTTCAACAAGTCAACAGATTGATGTTGATTTAAGATCTTCATCTGCTGATGTACCTCAGAATTTAGACGAGTCATCTGAAGTTGTTGAAGATGACGTTGATGAAGTAATTAACTTCATTTTCTGGAAGACAGTTACGAGACAGAAGTAAATTGAAGCCACCTGAATATCTTCAGGAGAACTATGAAAGTCTACATCTTCAGCAATTTGATGTAAAGACTGCCTTTCTTTATGGAGAGCTAGAAGAAGACATTTATATGCAACAACCTGAAGGTTATGATGATGATGGGAAAGTATGCAAACTTCAGAAAAGTTTGTATGGACTGAAACAATCTCCAAGATGTTGGAATGCCAAGTTGGTAAAATTTCTTAGAAGATGTGGTTTTAAGATGTCTGATGCTGATCCATGTATGTTTGTAAGAAATAAATGTGGAAAGAATTGTTGCTGCTGGTTATTTATGTAGATGATGGAATTGTAGCTGGCTCAGATAAAAAAGAAGTCAATGAATTTCTTCAAGAGATGATAAACGAATTTAAGATTACTGTGGATATTCCAGACTATTTTCTAGGAATAAAAATTACAAGGAGAGAAGATGGATCAATCTTCTTGAACCAAAAAGGATACTGTGAGAAAGTTTTAGAGAGATTTGGGATGGCGAGAGCAAATCCAGTGTCAACCCCTAGTAATCCAATTGGTCCGAACAAGGAAGAAAAATTACTTACAGTACCAAACTCATACAGAGAAGCTGTTGGATGTCTCATGTATTTAATGATAGCAACAAGACCAGATATTGCATTTGCTATTGGAAAAGGTTGCACAAAAGCTGGAAAAACCCACTGAAGCTGATTGGGAAGCTGTGAAACGTATCTTCAGATACTTAAAAGGTACAACGGATTATGGAATCAGCTACAAGGCTAATGTTAAAGTAGCGAGTACTCGAAGCATATAGTGATGCCGGTTATGCAGGAGACAGCATCACCAGGCATTCTACTACAGGCATTGCATGCAAGTACAGTGGTGGGATCATTACTTGGTCAAGCAACAAACAAAGAAGTGTTGCTTTGTCAAGCACTGAGGCTGAATATGTCGCGGCAAGTGATGAGGGTGTTAAGGAAATAGTGTGGTTGAAACTGCTACTAAGTGAAATCACCCAGCTGAAAGAAACTCCATATCTTCAAGTGGACAATGCTAGCGCTGAACGATTGATTAAAAATCCAGAGTTCCACAAGCGAAGTAAGCATATTGATGTCCGATATCATTTTATTCGTGAAAAATATATGGAAAAGGTGGCAAGTGAACAACAGTTAGCTGATCTGATGACCAAGCCCTTGGGAAAAGTACGTTTCAAAGGCCTTTGTTATCAACTTGGAATGTGCTGTGAATAACATTCAGATTTGAGGGAAAGTGTTGAAAATAGACAAATGCTTATGTTTATCGATTCGGCACAAAATAATATAAAGTGTGCTAACTTAAAAAAAAAACATAAAAGAGTCTGTAAACAAATCTTTTCTAATTAAAAGTATTTCATTTTGTTGTTTTAATATTTGAGTAATTTCATTCAAATATTCAATCACGTTTAGATAATCTCAACAAAGTTGACTATACAATTATTATAATGTCAATAAAATCACAAATATTTACAGTAATGTATGTTAAATGAACGTATACTATAAAGAATTAAAGATAATAATATACAATAATGGTACTCCGATCAACCAATAATAATAATAATAAAATATTCTTTCTTCCACAAAATTGCAGGCGGTAGATATTTGTCTAAACTGAGTAAATAATAATAATAATAATAACCATTTATTGCCAATCTGATCTTGGTGACACTGATAAATTACGTAATTGTACAATAAATGTTTCAAATAATACCTAATATACATACTTATACTATTTTAGATGATTGATGATGATGATTGTACAAACTGTGAAACTAAGTCATAAATTGATTTGTTGTTTCACAGTTTGTGCTTATAACAGCTTAACTTTGCTGTGTTGTTCTGTTTAAGTGTACAATGTACGAGTGAGAAATTCGGGGTACATGAATTATAGTATCTAAGTGTCAACCGAATGTGTCGAGTCAATATCATCTGGTGATAGCACTGAGATAATTTTTTTTATTCTAGCCATGAATGACTGTATGTTGTTAAACTGAAAAATATCGATGTTATGAGTATTGAGCAGAAAATTATAGACTAAATGTAGATGGTATCCAAAATATGACTGAGTTGCACATTTGGATGTATCGGGTTTGTACACGCATCCAGATATTTTGATTCTCGTGCTTAGGATAATGAAAATTTAGTTTGTATCTATTTTTAAACAAGAGACTAAATACAGTTGTAATACGGTGTGTACACCGGACTGACGATAAACTAATTCGCTACAGTATCTCCTGGGTTTATGCAACATTGTTTTTAATAGTAATTTTTGAGCGATTATTAATTTATTTAAGTGTTTTTTTGCAGCACCACCCCACACCAAGATGCCGTATTGAAGGCATAGGTACATCTGTGCTACAATGCACTTGAAAAACGTCAAGAAAAGTTCTTAGTTTCCAGTGGTGTTGGAGGTGATACGGTTCCATGTGTTTCCGGTACTCGTAGACATCTTTCTTGAATTTTCTGGGGTTGTAAAGCTCGCTCCTAGTATAAAGCGGAAGATTATTATAGAAAACCATGCTTTTGCACAGTGTGTCTTTTCCATATTTCGATAGTCGGTGGTATGTGGAGGTTGCCCAAATTATTAATGTTGATTGACAAATGGGAATGTGGGTGTGCATATAGTAAAAACGTTTAATAAATCGTGGTGATAGATAACTTTTTAAGCACTTAATAGTGAAGTATGCATTGTTTAATTTTTTACACACCCATATATATCAATATGTACCTCTATATAGCTTCCATGACAGTTCCTTATCTACGGTAAGGCCTAAAGCCTTTTAGTGTTCTCTTTTAACCTTATTTGCTTATCTAATAAGTTTGTGTTTGTGAAAAATTACAATCACTGTTTTATCCCTTGATTTTAACTCATTAACAAATAAGTGAATAAAGAAGTGGTACATAGCAATGAGGAACCTTGGGAGCGGGGGGACTCCCAGTTGTACATTGCACTTCTAACTTTTAGAATCATTAACCTGTACATAAACGTTTCTGTTTAGCAAGAAACACTACAGTATTGAGTTGTTAGGTACACCCCTTATATTCTAGTTTTTTGCCACAAATTCAAGATTCATTGATTCAAACTTTTTTGATTAGATTGTCTGAATTGTTCAATAACTAGGTATTTATCACATTTGTTTGTCTTTTAGAAAATCCAGCCACTTAAAATTTTTATACTAACATTTTTTTTCAATGAGATCCTTTCAACATGGACAAAATACCAAAGATAAAAACACATTTATATGTTGCTCTCTAACGTACAATTCAAAACAAAACTAGTTGCAAGGTTTAATATGAAAACATTGTTGGCAATCAAAAGTCGACATTAATAAATGAAGTATTATTTTTTAGCAGACACAATCAAGTAAAAATATTTGTTCGTGCGAACCTCAAGAACAGAGGTTTCGACAGAATCTCGTGGCTGTACCTTAAATATTCATATATATTTTGTATCATTATTCAAAATGCCTAGAATTGCTAACCGTTATCTTAATGCTATCTATTAATGTGAAACAAGAATGTTGAGGTTCTAATGTATAGTTTATTGTAATTACTATTTATCCTGCAAGTACTACAAGTAGGAGAAAGGTAGTAAAAACGTAAGCATTTTATCTTGTAGAGAAGTTTAGTAACTCTTATATGTGAATAGAATGATGTTTACCTATAGGTAGAGTACTACTCCTTAACAAACTATCACTCATATTATTCAAAAATCAGTATTATTGTATTTTATATTTACTGTTTAAGAAAAATTAGATTTACTCATGAGAAGTGAAGCCGCTATGCTTACAACTCAAGTCAATTATCCATCGATATGTTAATCGAATACCCGATACTCTTGTATAATGAAACAATTTGGACTTTGTCACCAGCAGTACCACTTAACCCTATAAAAGCAACACAATTTCTTTATGGAAGCCAATAAAAGTTTAAAGTGTTGATTTCAAAATGAAAGTTCCGTTGATTCACAAAATTTATTTAAATATTGTACTAATTTACACATATAAGATAATTAGGATAAACATGTAATGAATAAATGAAGTTACAATACAAAATTAATAAACCTTAATTCTAAATATATTTAATTAGCAGTCGCTTCAACATCAGAAGCTTGTAAATCGGGTTCTTCATCGTTATAAATATTTTCGGCCATTTGCCACACTTGCATAATATTATCTTCAGATACTGAACATATAACCCAAGGTTCGTTAGGATTCCAACTAAAATCTACACATACATGTGAATGTGATTACGTTTATCTTATATGTTTGGATGATTTACCTGAAATTTTTGCTGTATGTCCACCGTGAATAAATAGCAATTCGGGCGGTCCATCTTCTGCATCTTCTGGCGTTTGCTCCTCACCAATTTTACTTAAGTCCCAAACGTGTAACCTTCGGTCGGTACCGGATGATGCCAAAATAGTTTCATTATGTGGAGACCACTGGACTTGGAAAATTTCGTCCTTGTGCGACTCGAAGCTGTGTAATTTCAATTTAAGGTTTCGCAAATCCCACAGTGCCACAGTTTTATCTGCACTACCTGTCGCTAATATAAATTCCGAATATGGGTTAAAACTTAAACAATTTACTTCAGCTGCATGAGCGTCCACTGTGTGACTGGGTTTGCTTGTGTTATTACAACGTGTATCCCAAATCATTAATTTTTGATCATCTGCAACAGAACCGAAAAGGCTTTCATGGAGTAAGTGCCACGCAACATCCTCAACAACAGCGGTATGTCCTGTGAATATAGTTTTCGCATCGATGATGCGATTCTCTTTAGGTGTTGCATTTATATCCCATAAACAGATAGTGTGATCGTCACTTGCCGATAACAGATAGCCATTCAAATTGGGGTTCCAAGATAATCCGTAGCCTTCTTTTTGGTGTCCGCGTAATCGTAAATCGGGATGACATTCGCCACTTGGATCTGGTTTACTTGGATGTTTAGTGTAATCAAAGACAAGAACATCACTCGAGGGAGTTTTGGTAGCTATAACACATGGGTTTTGGGGCATGTATCGTGCTCTGTTAACCTCGCCCTCGTGATTAATTTTAATTTCGATTTCGATTTTTCCAGAAACTGAACCAAATCCGCCAAACTCCCCTTTCTCATTATCGTAATGTGATGCATCAAACTGAGCATCTTCATTCGGTAATTGCACACTCGCAATTAAAAGATGATTTTGTTCATCTGATGTGTGTGTGCCGAGTATTAGTCGGTGAATGGAATACTCTTTACCATCGGGTCGCGTTACATCAGGTAACCACTGTGCTGTCAGGGAGGGCCACTCTAAAGCATGAGTCATTACAAGATCATAAAGGAATGGAGTATTTTTCTTCCATATTTTGTACTCCTCGTTGATAACACGTTCCTCAACAGCCTCATCAAATGTTTCTGAAGTATAGAAATGTTTATCAAAAGTTGACCGTGCATTCGACATTTGTAACATACCTTGATCACATTTATCGCCCATTTTTGAAGCGAAGAAGCAACCTCGAAAAGAATTTTCACAAAATAATATGTAAATTCTTTTTATGTCCCGCCAAATTATCAGCCTGATTACACAAACATGGAGAGTACAATTAGAAATTAGAAAAGGCTGCAATTGAAAGTTCGGAGTTCAGATGTCGCTAGTGTTAACTTGAAACTACAGTGACTCTATTACAAACAGTGGCGACAAGCGATGTATCGATTTTTATTGGCCGTGGTATATTTTGCATCTTAATGGCGGCCTGACTGTGTTTACCTGTGTTTACTTTTGATCAGCGTGTGATTTTTATTTGGATTTAGAACGTTGCTAGGATACCACCGTTGAGTTCATAGAAACTCGCCCAAAATTTTGCCTCCTAATGGCGGATGGGTGGAGCTAATCGCTGCTTGTCGTCAGTTTCTAATAGAGTCACTGTACTTGAAACCAGTGAACTCTATATACAGGGTGTCTCACGGTCGATGGTACGTTAGACGTTTACGGAAAACGGCACATTGGATTATTCTGAAAATTTGGATACATACCGACAGTCCGACACTATAAATCCAGCTTAAAGCTGGATGCTGTGCTAAGATCACGTGGTAAAGGAAAAACAGACGAAAGTGTACAATAACCACGGATGTATAAAAAACACAATAACACAGTTGGGATGTTCTGTGGTTTAATGCTTCGTAAACTTCTGGTGCAAGTTCTTATTAACAAAATAATGGCAAACTAAAATAAAATAAATTATGGCCTTTTTGGAGGTAGACTCGTTCTTTATCTTTCATCTAATTAAAATTTAATTTGATTGTTCTAGTGGCGAAAATTTAATTTCTTCGATCTTAAACCAAACATCGATAAAGGTCGCATTTCGGAGCTATTTAAGGTAGGCCGCTTAAGTTTAGGCTGTTTTCCAAACTTTTTGCACTCTAGGATTCTGACGTAGTAGTTGCAACATGTGGTAATAATGAAATTGTTTTGGGAGATTCTCTCGGACAAATACATTTAATATCACGCACTTGGGAGGTTACGACTTTTCGTGGCTATGAATTGCGAGTTACTTTGGCACAACATTTACGTAATTCAACTTTATTAATAACAATTGGCGTAAGTATTTTATGTTTTTTTTCTTTTTATGTTTTTACCTTTAGGAAGATGAAGCGGGTGTAAATCCAATAATTAAAGTATGGAATACTAACCGTAACAAGCATGGAGTGCCCCATTGTTGCCGTATAAGTAGAGCAATACCTGGGAATAAACCTGTAGCGGCCACAGCACTTTGTGTGCATGAAGGTTTGCAGGTAATGGCTGTTGGATTTGTTGACGGATCATTAGTGTTGTACAGGTAGAGTTGCTAACCTTTGTCATATAAATATAGAGTGCTCACATTACAGGGGTGATGTTACGCGTGACCGTGGTTCAAAGCAGAAATTATTACGTGACGTTAGCTCTACAGTTACTGGCTTAGCATTTAAGTCCACCACTTCGACAATTTTACTGTTCGTCGGTACTGAAAGTTCAGTATGTGTATTTAATGTCACACACAAAGATCGTGAGCAAAAGGTGTTAACTTGTGTAACATGACCTTAGTTTAAACTCAATATTTGCAGTGCAATCTGGATACAATAGGTTGTGGTAAAAAATGTAGTGTTCTAGCTGAATCTATACAGGAAAGCCACTTCATGGTGGCACGAAATGATGTAATTATTTGCATATTTAACTATAATTGCGCTACATAAAGTAGTACTTCCTTTGTAGGCAATTTATTGTTATACTAGCGATGGCCGGGGTCCCTGTTTTGCGGTGGAAGGTGAAAAAGTTATGTTGGAGTGGTTTCGTAGCTATTTAATCATAATCTCAACAACCAATAGACCTACCATGCAAAATTTGTCTAACAATCTAATTCAAGGTCATTGTGTTACTATTCTAGACATTCAAAACAAATTTGTTGTTTTTTCATCGACCATGGAAAAGATCAAAGCAGTTTTAATTGAATGGGGCGGTTTATATCTTTTAGATGGTAACAATAACGCATACCATCTAGATGAAAAGGATTTGCAATCGAAGTTAATGCTTTTGTTTAAAAAAAATTTATACGATGTAGCTATACGTATCGCAAAATCGCAACAATATGATGCAGATGGTTTAGTAGATATCTTTAGGCAGTATGGAGATCATTTGTATGCAAAGAGTGATTACTGGGGTGCTATTGAACAGTATGCGAAAACAATTGGTAGATTAGAACCTAGTTATGTTATAAGGAAATTTTTGGATTCCCAACATATTGAAAAACTGACAAGCTATTTACAAACTATACATAAACAAGGGCAAGCAACGGAGGATCATACTACTTTGTTGTTAAATTGTTACACAAAATTAAACAAGCCAGAAAACTTGAAGGAATTTATACTATTAAAAGATCGTGATCTCGATTTTGATGTGGATATTGCAATAAAAGTTTGTCGACAGGTATATACAAGGTGTCCAAAGTTAAACGTTCACCATTGCTATCTCCGTTATTATTAGACCTACAAGGTCGGTTAAATGGGCAAACTAATGCCATTTCTTCCGCTGGTTACAATGGTGACAACAGAACAACTGATATTTACAAAAACAACATTTCTTTAAATGGAACACCGTGTATATTTTTATACATTTCGAAAGGAAATTTAATTTTGAACAAAAAATTGTTAATACATAACCACCCTAAACTTAAAAATAAACAAATAATAAGCACTTAAACTTTTAATGTTAAACACAAAATGTAGAAAAATCTTGACATACTTGATGTGTGCAGAAAATATCTGCGGAAGCACTACAACATTAGCAGATTAGATTTCCGAATGTGACATTTTTGTAAATGAGTCAAAGGCATTTTAAAGCTGTCACAAACGAAAATATTGTGAAACAACTATTGACAGATTTCATTTATCTGACATCACTACTTGAATTTTGCAACATTTAACATTAAAAGTTTAAGTGGTTATTATTTGTGTATGTGTTTGTTTAGGGTGGTTATGTATTAACAATTTGTTGTTCAAAATTAAATTTCCTTTCGAAATGTATAAAACTATACATGGTGTTTCATTTAAAGAAATGTTGTTTTTATGAATATCTCGACAACGGGACGTTCAGTTGTTGTTCTGTTGTCACCATTGTAACCAGCGGAAAAAATGGCATTAGTTTGCCCATTTAACCACCCTTGTAGGTCTAATAATAATGGAGATAGCAATGGTGAACGTTTAACTTTGGACACGGTGTATATATATATATAATTATATATTGTTATTTAAGTTTCCATGAGTGATATTATTTGTAATAACGTGCAGTTTAGGGTTTATCTCGTGTAGTTAAATTAATAAATTCAACGTTTCGAAAACTGCTACGTTTTCTTTATCAAGAATTGACAATTTGTCATAAATGAGCTATGCCATCTAGTTTCCAATTTTTGACGTGTCGATGAGCGCTCCACTACGTGTAATGGGACCCTTGTAGGTAGATGTTGTTTGAACATTTAAAACATTACTTACAAGTTGTTGATCTGAATCTTCATTAGTATTAATTTCTCGTAAAGGTGTTTCATGCTTTCTTATGACAAGCTTCGTTAACAATCAGATCCATCCGTCTATCGGACGAACAATCGAAAAATGACGAACTGGAAAAATTAACCAAAATGTTGCAACAGAACGGTTATCCTTTAACAAAAATTAAAAGTATCATCAAGAAATACATAAACGTAGCACAAAAATCTACAAAAACCGTTGATGAGCCCAAAAAATCGGTTGTTTTACCTTACATAAAAGGTGTCACGGACAGAATTTGTAACAAATTTCCCAAAAACCAATTCAGAGTAGTATATAAGCCTAATAATTCTCTTCGATAATTTCTCCGAAACGCTAAAGACCAAATACCTGGTGAGAGCCAGGGAATATACGAAGTTCCCTGTGACGGATGCATAAGGTCTTATATCGGACAGACAAATAGACGGTTAAATGTCAGGGCACAAGAGCATCAACTAGCTATAAAACAACATAATACCTCCTCCTCCTTGACAACTCATCGTTTGGACACTGGCCATCATATAGACACTGGAAAAATAAAATTACTAGCTGCGGCATATACTTTGCAAGAAAGGGTTATACGAGAAGCCATTGAAATTGAAAAAGACCTTTGGCGCTTAATAAAAGAGACGATACATCTAGAATTCCTCCTGTTTGGAAGCTTGTCATAAGAAAGCATGAAACACCTTTACGAGAAATTAATACTAATGAAGATTCAGATCAACAACTTGTAAGTAATGTTTTAAATGTTCAAACAACATCTACCTACAAGGGTCCCATTACACGTAGTGGAGCGCTCATCGACACGTCAAAAATTGGAAACTAGATGGCATAGCTCATTTATGACAAATTGTCAATTCTTGATAAAGAAAACGTAGCAGTTTTCGAAACGTTGAATTTATTAATTTAACTACACGAGATAAACCCTAAAATGAATGTTATTACATATAATTATATAATCAATATTCATTATTTCTGGTAGGTAATTCGTGTATATTTTTATTTATTATTTAACTACGTTTCAGAGAAAACTCTTTCTCCTTTTTCGATCACATTACTTATCACATCCAAATTGCAGAAATGAAGAGATGAAACTTCTTACCAATATTTTATGTCAAAATGGATACTCCTTTAAAGACGTTAATAAAATTAAAAAGAAGATTCCCAACATTTTAAATAACAAGACCGCTTCACAAACAGAAACTAAAATTCCCATAGTGCTTCCATATATTAAAGGAGTCACAGACGTCATTGCCAGAAAATTACCTAATTCTCTTTTTCGACCAATTTTCAAACCACATCAAACCCTACAGCAATTATTACGAAATCCTAAATATAAAATTAAAAATGAAAGCATTAGGCGTCTACGAGATTTCTTGTACTGGATGCTCAAAATCTTACGTTGGACAAACTAATCGAAAATTACACGTTAGAGCAAAAGAACACAATTTGGCAATTAAACAACATAATAAATCTTATGCTTTGGCGGAACATTATTTAGAAACAGGACACTTTATTGATACAAACAAAATTAAATTACTTGCTCCAATAGCACATTTACAACACAGATTAATTAGAGAAGCTATCGAAATTCAAAAACGATCAAATTCATTGAACAAACAAATTGATATTTCAAAACTTCCGGATATATGGAAGAGTGCCATTCAGCAAAAAAGTGAATCTGTTCGAACCCTTCCAAATTTATGTCTTATAGATCAACCAAATTCATTGCAACCCAAGACAATTACCGTTAATGTTTCGAATGTAAATAATCCAAATCAGTCAGTTGCTTACATTGGCCCCGTGACCAGAAGTAGATCTAAAAAAAATAGTTAATTTTAGTTGTAATTGTAGTTGCCTTGTTTCACATTTCATTATTTGTATTTGTCATTTTCAACTTGAAAAAGGAGAAAGAGTTTTCTCTGAAACGTAGTTATATAATAAATAAAAATATACACGAATTACCTACCAGAAATAATGAATATTGATTATAATATACTTCGTGGAAGTTTAAATAAAAATAATATAATTATATATATACCGGGTGCTGATCCGGCCGCTCGGTAATAGCATTTTACATGTAAAATTTTGTCTATGCAATTTCCTGCTCCCCTAATTGTTTTAGGGCCAAAACATAAGAGTACAAAAATTTTCAAAACTAAAAGTACTACCTGAATGGTATATTCTTTCCGACCAAAATTGTACTGTAAGAAAGAAAATGAAGAATTAAATGTTGAATAAGAATGTGCAAAAATCGCATTGCCATGACGGTGGTCATGGCAACTTCCAGTACTAATGAAAACGTCAAGATTCTACACTTGTTCATAACGCAATTATTTTTAAAAGCATGGCAATGTGATTTTTCCAAACTCAAATTCAACATTTAATTCTTCATTTTCTTTCTTACAGTACAATTTTGGTCGGAAAGAATATACCATTCAGGTAGTATTTTTAGTTTTGAAAATTTTTGTACTCTTATGTTTTGGCCCTAAAACAATTAGGGGAGCAGGAAATTGCATAGACAAAATTTTACATGTAAAATGCTATTACCGAGCGGCCGGATCAGCACCCGGTATATATATATATATGCAATGCTTAGATCATATACACTCCGTAGATAAAGCATTAGCCTTTTATTTTGTGCCAGCTTGAATGACAAAGAAACCAAATATTACTTTCATGAAGAGCGTTCGGCACATGCTCATTAAAGCCTAACCTGCGCCTATCCCTGTCGGTTCTGGAAACCAGGTTTAAAGTGCGCATGTACGGATCGCCTTTAAAGACAAAAAAATATCGTTTCTCTGTCTGGCATCTTGGCTCATTTTCTATATATGGCAAGAAAGGCTAATGCTCTATCTACGGAAGTGTATATGATCTAAGATGGAATGATGCTCAGATTGTTTTGCTTGATAATATATACATTAAAAATGTCAATAAAACAATTTGAACATCTTATTACAATACATTTATTGGTTGCATTTAAAACGGCCGCTTTTTCTTCAGGCTAGCCCTCACGAAGCACTAACCTTGGCAAAAAGGCATAAAAAAACATGACTTATACATTAAAATTGAAGTAGAAGATTACCAAAGGTATAAAGAAGCGTTAGAGTATATTTCTGAACTGGAATTTGAAGATGCCGAAATTTACATGAAGAAATATGGCCAAATACTCATACAGTATTCTCCTCAGGAAAGTACTAATTTCCTGAAGCATTTATGTACAAATTTTTCTTTGGAAAAATCAATAGATTTTGATACAGTAATACCGCAAACACAAAAATCGGATCCCGAAGAATATATTCACTTATTCTTAAACAACTCGGAATACTTGGTCGAATTTTTAGAACATTTACTTACAGAGGGTTGCATTTTAAGCACTCCAGTTTTCGACACATTAATTGAGCATTATCTACACGTATGGAGATCTTTGAAAGTCGATGCAGAAAAAAATAAATATGGACAAAAAATTTTAAAATTAATGCAAAATTCGGAAATTAAATATGATAAATCTCAAGCCTTAGTTATTTGTCATATGCAAAAATTTAGTGAAGGTGTGTTGTACCTTTACGAAGAAGAAAAATTATATCAGCAAATTTTAAGGTAGATACATACCTATACAGTGTGTCTACATAAGTTGGCAACATATGGGAAACTTTTTTATTATTAATTTTACGAAAAAAAGTTATTCTTTATAAAAAGCTCTGCATGTTCTAAAATCTAAAATACAATCATCAGATATTAAATTTTTTCAGTCGTGTACGCGGTATGTCAAAAAATATGAATTTTGCTCAAGAGTAAAGTACCTTTATTTTTGACAATATCGAAAATTGTTATTAAAAAAAGTTAATCAGAACTAAAAACTACGTTCAAATATGCAATTACATCCTGCTAGTTAAAATTTTTTTTTTTTCTCAAATTAGTACCTACCGACACTGATACGATTTCCGTTCCGTTCAGAAACCTCAATGTCAAACATTTCTTGATATAATACAAATCATTTGTTTATCAGTGCATCGTAGATTTCACGTAACTACACTTACATTTGCATCGTTATTGTAGACAGAAATAGGAAATAGTATATTACAGTACAAGTGAAGAAACTAAGAATTTCGCTCACGCATATGCCGTTTCGCAAACTCGGCTAACGCCTCGTTTGCGAATGCATAAAGTGAGCGAAATAGTTTCTTCACGCGTGCTGTATAGCGTTTTGTTCAATCCTGCTACTAGAATTTCAAAAATCTGCTTTTTAAATTTCGCAATTTTGACAATTTTATCTGTCAACACGTTATTCCAGTGGGCGAAATTTTTTTCACCCACAAGTGAGTGTAATAATATTTTCGCCCACCCGTTGCTATGAGTGAGGAAAACAAACGCTTTCGCGTTCCGTATCCAAGTAAGAAACTACAAGTTTCCATGGTAGGGTTGAACAATAGTTATTTATGCATCAAGGGCGTAAAGAAGCTTTTATGGCGCGAAGCCTTATTTCAAGCCCGAGCGGCAGCGAGGGCTAGAAAAAGGCTGTAGGGCCATAAAAGCAAGTTACGCCAGAAATGCATACACTATTTTATGCACAGATAAGTATTTATATCAAATAATTTAAATATTGCATAAAATTGAGTAGCTTTATCAAGCCGCTTGAAGTACGTTGCTATAAATATTAAAACACGTTGCCATAGTAAAAGCAGTAAACAAAGGTATACATTTTAATTGTTGCCATAGTAAAAGCAGTAAACAAGGGTATCCATTTTAATTTTGTTCAAAAACTGTATTATTTCCATTGTCATTTTAATGTCATTTTAATTGACGTTTCTTTATGGCCCGCGGGCCATAAAGAGTTGTTTATGTTCAGGTAACCAAGGTTATAATAACCTCATTATGATGTATCTGTGCATAAAAAAATTTTAAGTATCAGTATCGGTAGGTATAGTTCGGCCAATGGATCTTGACCGATCTATATGTTCACATACAACGACGTGCGTATCTGTCATTCGACTACTTTATTACTAAAAATAAACAAAGACAAACTGCAAATCTCAGTCAGTTTGTCCTTGTTTGTTTTTAGTAATGAAGTAGGCGAATGACAGATACGCACGTCGTTGTATGTGAACATACATCGGTAAAGATCCATTGGCCCAACTATAGTAATTTGAGAAAAAGTTTTTAGTTCTGATTAACTTTTTTTAATAACAATTTTCGATATTGTCAAAAATAAAGGTACTTTACTCTTGAGCAAAATTCATATTTTTTGACAAACCGCGTACACGACTGAAAAAATTTAATATCTGATGACTGTATTTTATATTTTAGAACAAGCAGAGCTTTTTATAAAGAATAACTTTTTTTAGTAAAATTAATAATAAAAAAATTTCCCATATGTTGCCAACTTAAGTAGACACACTGTATAATAATGTAAGACATTGACTTTTATTGTCTTACTCGTAGGTATCATTTTTCACATGGCGATTCGAATGCAGTCCTAATGTGCTGTAAACGATTTGGCCATCAAGAACCGGCACTGTGGATTCAAGCACTTTGGTTGTGTATTAGAGAATCTAAAAATTCATCGAGTGATTTGCTCCCAGAAATACTAAAGGTGATAGCAAAGGATCGACTATTATCACCTCAAATAATAGTTGAGGCAATTGGTACAAGTGATTCCGATATTAGACTGTCCCACTTACGTTCGTACATAATCAATGAATTAACAAGTGAAAATGAAATTACAACAGTCGATACCGAGCTTACGAATAAATATCATCTTGATACACAAAAATTAAAACAGCAGTTGGAGTCGTTGAAAAACGGTGTTAGTGTAATTCAAGGTTCCCGCTGTTCTGCATGTCATCATCAATTGGAACTACCAAGTGTTCATTTTCTATGCCAGCACAGTTACCATCAGCATTGCTTCCAAAGCTTTTCAGATAATGAAACAGAATGTCCCGCTTGTGTGCCAGAAAATAAGAATCTTCTAGAACTACTTAAAGCTCAAGAGTATAATAAAGATTTACATGAAACATTTCATGCCCAATTGGAAAAAGTGCACGATGGTTTCACTGTAGCTGCCGAGTATTTTGGAAGAGGTGTATTTAAAAAGTTACTATAGTCACCGATACACCAACTAAAAATATCGAACTTACTCACAACTATGATAATATACCGAAGCCAAAAGCAAAGGTAAGTTGAATTGAAATAGAATTATGTTGATTGTATAAATTGGACAGGTTCCAGAGGCGCAAGCGTACGGGCCAGGTGCAGAAGCTCGTCTGCGTCAAGCAGAAAATAAAAGATCCGGTGGCACTTCGATAGTTTCAATCCCAGAGGGACGCGTCAGGCAAAGGGAACATCAATACAGTACCTCTCATGACTCTAATATAACTAAATATGTCGATAGTTTGGTAAAACCTCTAAAAAGTGAAGTGACTTTGAACCCATTTGATACACATTATGATGAATCTAAGAATCCATTCTTGGATGAAGAGTTGGACGACACAAATCCCTTTAAAGATGATTATGATAAAAATTTAAACCCGTTTGAATCATAAATGAAAATCTCACGTAATTTATTTTATTATGATATTAAATATTTACTATTTTTTATCTAACTATAATAGAGATTAAAATAGGTACATGGTATCACAATGTTTAGTACTGCAATGTGTTACAATGCCAATTGTAGTTTGCCCACATTTATTACATAATTATTGAATAGAGAATCCTGTCATTTTTATTGTCTTCTAATACATTGTATTGTATGCTAAGTATGTGTTTCTGTACAGAGCATTTAGAAAAACTACAATCTGAGACAATAATAGTAACATAATTTCACTAAGTCGTACACTTAAATGTTTGTTTTAAATAGAACCCAATTCGTTTTGACACCATATCTAATTACATGGAGGGTAGTAGATTGTGATAAATTAAATTTTGACAAAGGTTGTCAAGGTACAAGATCAGTATACTAACAGGTTGTCTGGTAACTCCGGACCAATGAGCGTTCGGGTGTATATGACGCGGAGTGACGTCAAATGTATAACCTTTCCAATGTCCGCACGTTAAGAGTCCAAAAAACGCGAACATTATGCCGATGTTTATTGGGTTTTTAATTTATATTACATATCCAAAAGGACCTTTTTTGTATGAAACATTATATATTTATTTTTTAAGTATACCCTGTTCAAGTCACCAGCCGTTGCACGTCATAGCTTAAAACTTACTAAATCAATGACGTGTAATCAGCTTTGTCAAATGTACGTGTTGTCAGACTGACATTTTTAGGTTAGGAACAAATAGATACTGTATACCTATGTAATAATAAAATACAACAACTAATGTAGACATAAACAAAATAAGAGTACTGATATGATAAGTACTGTTTTTAGTAAGGCAATTTAAAAAAAAATAGGTTAAGTGCGTACCGGCGAATTTAACAAAGTAAACAAAACTTGACGTGACAACATCGAGATATTTTATGAGTTTATATGCGCACTACGTTTTAAGTTGTAAGTACGAACTGCAAAGTGTGCGACAAGGATAAAATATGGTCGCTAACCCTACACGATTAATGACTTTTAATACCAACTGTACTTACGATGACAATTTTGGCTTTAATGCAAATTTTATTAAAGTTGCTTAGTAAATTATAATTATAGTATTGGTACACGAATAATGACGTGCAACGACTGGTCACTTGAACAGGGTATAGATTACTGTCATTATTATTGTAACTAGAATGTAATCAAGTTACTGCTAAAGGTTTACTTGTTTAATTATTCTGGTCTAGAAAATACACTTTAAGCAATAAAATAAAGCTTATTGTATTAAACTATATTTCAAGAAGTTAGGCACTTTAATTGTTTTGTTAATTTTTCTTATTTATCAACACAGTTAAAGAACGCACTTTGTAGCCCAGTCCATGAAGGTAAAAAATTAAGCTTAGTCGCATCTAATTAGGAGAAAGCTGAATTTTTGCAGGGGGTTAGTACATTTTATAGGAAATTTAATGGGCTACAACTTTTATTCCAACAGTTTTTGCCTTAAACCCAATACTTTAGGAGCTAGGACACAATATTTGCAGAAAAACGTCATGTAAAAACGATTTAAAAAAAAAAGTCAAATCTTGACAGCGAATATCTCTTCGGCGGCTAGAGATAGAGAAAAAACGCATAGAAGTAAACTTGTAGGAATTTAAACTCCTTTTATTTTGTACTTGCCCATTTCCCACTATGAGCACCCATTCAAGAGATACAAGTGAACTAAGTATAAAATTTTGTAGCAAAAAATTGCACTTTGGTAGTAAAAACTTAAAATGAACGTTATTACATAGTTGCTCCATTTCGTGAATGCCTATTCAAGATCATGAATCAGTGTTAATGGCCCTGGTAGGACCGGCGGCGCGATGTCCACTACTGTTTCACCGGTCTCTATGAAGCCGTGGTGTTAACGTTATGCGTTATTAGACATATCATTTTAAAGCTAATCATATTATCTATAAGTTTTGTTGAAAACATTTCTTCCTAAGACGTACGGATATAAAGCTATAATTTGTTGAAGTTACTTGTTGTTTTTTGCAGTGACAGTTTTCTTAAGTATTACAGCAAAACGAAGCTATCTACATAAAAAGTGTATATAACCATCTCTTATTTATTCAATGATATAACATAATTTGTTAATAATTTTGTTAGGATTAAAATAATATAAGAAGCAACCCGGTAACATCATTAGTTTTCAAGCTGTAAGCATATAACCAGAGTACTGCATTACAGACATATGACAAGTTATACACATGACGTCACATAACCTCCGCCCTAATCCCCTTCCAGAAGTTACCAGGCAACCTGTTAGTATACTGATCTTGGTCAAGGTAGGACATTAAGAGATTTTCCACAACGTAAGTTTACAGAAAATTTATGTCTGGAACAATAACTGAAATTGTCCCACAATCTTTTTTTCAATAAAACATTTCAACAGGTTTGATTTCAGGTACTGAAAATGAACTTTGCAGCATTTAAGTGTTTTTGTGACTATCTCTTGTCTGAAGTGTCTTAATACAATACTATACGATTGCTTATATGAATTGGATAATTATGTTATACAAAACTAATGGTAATCTATGTCTTTACCCTTCCCTTGATACAAATTCCATGTATGATGGACGAACTTGTGAATTGTACCTGACAAGGCTGCAGGTATCTTCATTGTTAATCTATTATTGCTTAAAAATAATATAAAAACAATCTGCTTTTATGTAATCCATACAGATACTAAAATTTAGCAATGCTTGGCCTTGTCGGTATCTGGTTAGGTTTATTAAAACAACAGAAGCAGATACAATATTCTTCCACTCCCTCAGAAAGTCTTCCTTGTAGCACATCCACTAACCATCTTATGGCCTTCTCGCGCTTGCAGTCATTATAGGCTTGTCATTACCAATATTTACATAGTGGGAAGCACGGAAAACATTAAGGGTGATACTCGATAGATTCATAATTCTAGTTTATTTATATGTGTAGGAACATTCTGCGAGGGTTGTGTTAATGTGAAACGTGTATGATGGAGCAGCTTCTTGTATGGAATTTATGTATACAGGGTGTCCCAAAATTGCTGGGACACAGAGCTACTACGTATAATAGAGATCAAAATAAGTTGATTGGACCCAATTTATCTATATACCAAAATGTACCGTTTGCCCGTGAGAAGAGTTCAAAGTGTACATAAAAAACACATTTTTGTACGCTGTTCAGACATGAGTGAAACAAATTGAATGAAATTTGACAAAAGTCCATTTTAGAGGATTACTCTCCTCTCGGTAATTAAATAAATGCAAAAGAAATTGTAGAAGGGTTAAAACTACCCTCACCCCCTTACATTTTTTTTCAGAACTTTCTTAGGGGTGGTAATACGATTCTCAAATTATTTTATCAAGAAGACTGATTAATTATCTTCATTTTGTTACTCTTGATAACATTTCATATTCCGCATAGTTCCGAAGGAAAAAAATGTTTTCTTAAATAATGCTAACAGATATTCCTAGTACAAGTTTAATAAAATTGTAATACAAAATTTAGTTGGGAGTGGAAACAAAGGCAGAACGTTTTTTCATAATAAATGTTCAATATGACGGCCACCTTCATCAATACAAAGGTCAATTCGACGTAAAAAATTGAAACTAAATTTTGTATTACAATTTTATTAAACTTATACTAGGAATATCTGTTAGCATTATTTAAGAAAACATTTTTTTCCTTCGGAACTATGCGGAATACGAAATGTTATCGAGAGTAACAAAATGAAGATAATTAATCAGTCTTCTTGATAGAATAATTTGAGAATCGTATTACCACCCCTAAGAAAGTTCTGAAAAAAAATGTAAGGGGGTGAGGGTGGTTTTAACCCTTCTACAATTTCTTTTGGATTTATTTAATTACCCAAAGGAGAGTAATCCTATAAAATGCACTTTTGTCAAATTTCATTCAATTTGTTTCACTCATGTCTGAACAGCGTACAAAAATGTGTTTTTTTATGTAAACTTTGAACTCTTCTCACGGGCAAACGGTACATTTTGGTATATACATAAATTGGGTCCAATCAACTTATTTTGATCTCTATTACACGTAGTAGCTCTGTGTCCCAGCAATTTTGGGACACCCTGTATATTAATGGTTTTTAACAGTCTCGTGGTAACGAAATAGCACTTGCTTCTTGGGTTATTTGTGGCTATTAAAACGGTAGAGAATGACTACAAGCTGCTACAAGCGCAATTTTATAGAGTTGCTCTTTTACTATTCTCTAAAGTCAAATAGTATTGAGAGATGGCAGCATTAAGAACGCATGGAAGGTGGCTTCAACAACACTGCTACCGGTTAACCAATAACTATTATACTGCTGTGTTGTTGAAGCCACCTTCCATGCGTTCTTAATGCTGCCATCTCTCAATACTATTTGACTTTAGACTCTGCCGGCAGTAAGGGTTTGTGTACGATGAACGATGTACTTGCTATTTTGTCAGGTCATAACCCAAATATGAGGGCAAGTGGTCACCCGATAAGTATATCACCTTTGAGTAGTGATAAAAACCGACAGCACTTGGTTGCAGGTCAGGGAACAGCAGAGTTCAGTGACTTTGTGTTGATTTTTAGGACATGAAATACCTACACCCAGTCTTTGTCAATGCCACATCCAGATTTAAATGTATGTATGCGTATGCGCATTCGTTTTGACTCGACGTAGACACATTCAAGTTAGTTGATACACAGATTGTAGTTATAATCATTTCGCGCAGGAATGGGCGTGGTCAAGTTCAGCAGCTGACGTCAAGCCGTAAAGTGATCCAATACGGCCGCTGCCAAGGGAACCTCATTGTACGAAAATGCGGCCGTAAAGTTATCTGATACAACCGCCAAAGTAATTTAGCAACGATCTCGAATTAAGCGGCTTAGTTGTCAAATATCACTTCAAAGACGTCACGCACTTGGCAGGAAATAAAGAATTCAGAATTGTTTTATCCATATGGACAGAAAAATGTAATATTTGCCTCGCCCGTCAAGTGTCAATACGGCCTAAGCTGCCAGCCGGCGAACCGCGGTCGCGACTGTATTGACGGTCTTGATAAATAAATAACTATTTTAAACAAAGTTATTATTATTTGTAAGTATATGTACTATAACCTAATCATCATTTTCAAAACGGTCCCATGTTTTTGGGCGATCGGCTTGCGCCCCATAGGAAAATGAAAGCGGGTGTCGTGCAACCCAGAGTGAATAAATGACTTCATCTCGAAATAAACAGTGTTTCAGTGGACGGCTCTGTCTTTTTCATAACTATAAAAAAGCAACTTATAAAAGCACTAACAAAAAGTTAGTAGTGTCGTCCAGTTGAGATATCTCCCACTAATTTGTTGATTTCTTCGGATAAATATTGACAAATGCCAGGAAGTAGTATATGCACGGCTAGCCGTCCTGAGCTGAGTGTAGTTTCCATTTTGGGTAAAGACGCATATGTTTCGGTTTGCAAGAATGCTCAAAATTACATGATTATAGCTTAATGTTTTAAAAGTAATGTAATATCTGTTCATCAGCATAAAGTTTACTTTAAAATGTTACATAAATTATAATTGTTATTTAGTAGGTACTCTGTCTACTGTCGCTGATAACTGATAAGCCGTCCGTCATTAATTTAAACAGACATTTTTACCATGCATATTGATAACATTACTAAAATGGGCAGTTACAAAACATGAAGAAGTAATTTAATATTTTACCCATACTTTTCTTCAATAAGAACAACAAAAAATTTAACATGTGACACGACTACTGAGGAAATTGTACGAAGTGCACGAGTACTTTTCGTATTTTCCTGGTATACCGTCGTTTGTGTTAAACCTTAGAAATACTGTGCTTAGAAGCCACTGACTTCGGCAACTATAAATACAGAGCGGTGCTGCGTGCCGTAATTACTCAAGATTGTCATCGATTATTATTTGTTTATTTAAAGAGGTGATGCAATTGATTTGTAAATGGTACTAAAGGTTATTATTACGTCAAAATTGTCAAATTTTTTTTAAAAAAGGTGGGAAATGGGAATGCAGGGAATGTAATTATGTTGTTTTTGTACGACTGTAGTCGATAAAGTACGAATTGTTATCGCGCACGCGTCAATTATTTAAGAGGAGTAGAGAACAGTCAGTCAGTTCAGTTTATTATTTTGTTGAACTTTGAATTATCTTACGTTTTCATCCTTATATTGTAAATGATAAAAATATGAGTGACGGCGGAGTACAGTTCTTCGAAGGAGTTGAAAAACTTCTTGAAATTTGGTTTACTAATGGAAGAGAGAGCAATAAACATTCCGATTTACGAAAAATTCCCAGGTTAGTAATAAAAGTCACATCGACCGGCTTTTGTGCAAAAATTTGTCGCATGTACATTTAACTGTATGTTTATATTGATCTATTGTTTTTGCAATTTTTTTGTCAAGTTTGGTTGATGCATAGATGGTTTTTCCAGGTTTTGTTTGATGTATAACTTTTTGTTATCTTGTGTAGGGGGAAGTTGGAATCGATTTTGAAAATTGTGCATTGTGAAATAATCAGTTTTGTGAATAACGACCAAATCGACGCCTATGTGCTGAGGTAAGTTATTTTTAAGGTTCAATTACAAATGCTACCTACATGTCATTTTTTACTGTCCCGTGTTTCTTGCGGAAATTAAATTTCTGGAAATCAACCGCGTGCTATTTTCTTATCGTCTTCGTGTTACAAAATTCCTAGAAATTAATCGACCTTTGAATGATAATGTGGAAGCGTAGGTTTCCAGAGGTCACCAAAAAGATAAAGAGGTACGAACTACGGCTCGAATATAAACCCTTTCGCTGTTCTTACAATTTGAAATAAATTAATGTCTGAAGGTCATTTTGCAAAACTTTATATACAAATGAAATAGGTCACGTGATCACGGCGGCGGTCGTCTCGCGGCGCGGGATAAAATTTAGGATGCGATCGATGTTGGGTACAAGTGCAAGGACACAACACACAATATTCGAAAATAGGTATTTTGTTCTATACATGGCGACAGATAAATTCCATTTTCTGTTTTCAAATTGATTTATACACACAGTGACAGACAGCGTTTTAGTGGATAAATAGGAAAATACTTTCATCTTGCGCAGGGTGTATTATTCTTACATCATGGGGTGTATTATTTGTTCATCGACAATAAAAATTCAACTTATTTTGACATTTACTGTCTATATAACTAACATTGTAATCACATTAAACAAAACAATAATACCTACATATTACCAATATTACACAGGGTATATCTCCTGGCGACATCACTGGAACTCTACAGTGAGTGACATCGCCAAAGCATTCTTTGCTTGTCTATGACTACGTTTACACGCACTTGATTTACGCCGGAGTTATAACTTCGAAGTTATAACTTCGGAGTAAGATGCCGTGTAAACGCTCTTTAACACCGGAACTACTAAACCGGAGTTATAACTCTACACCTGTTGGAAAAGAGGAGTGCACTTATTTAACACCGGAATTTCTGTCAACTCCGGTGTTAAAGTACGTGTAAACAGGCGACTACGATTGTTGCCAACCAAAATAAAATCGCACATGATACTGCGTAAGGTGTATGTCTGTATGTTCATATTGGTTCATATTCAATACGATTACAATTCAATTAAAATGAAAGGCACCTTATAACCTCACTATAAGAAAGAATCTATTTTTTCATTTCATTTCATTTATATATTGGTAAGATTGGTACTACTGCAAATTTATTTCTAAATCGGAGTTATAATTCCTGCTAAACCTCAACGTGTAAACGGTACTGCCTAACAGGAGTTATAACTACCGATGTTATAACTCCGGCGTAAATCAGTGCGTGTAAACGTAGTCTATGAAAGCAATACTGAAATTACTATGATTCAATAGGTGCTTTCTTTTTGCACATTGTGGTAGACCTAAGTCAGCTCTGTCAATAACACCATTCGTTTTACAAAAATAATTTGCCTCAGTTCTCAATAACCCTATTCGTTTTAAAAGCTTTATTTAAGTTTTATATTAACCTGAGGCAGAAATATCTACATGACGCAAGGCGCTTTAATCACGTGGTGATTGTAACTTTACCTAACCCTGTGGCGATGCAAAAAGAAAACACCTAATGTACAACAGGTGTTTTCTTTTTGCACGTTGTGGTAGACTTGTCAGCTCTGTCAATAATACACCATTCGTTTTATAAAAGTAATTTGACTCAGTTCTCAATAATCCTATTCGTTTTAAAAGCTTTATTTAAGTTTTATATTAACCTGAGGCAGAAATGTCTTAAGCTAGCTTGACGCAAGGCACTTCAATCACGTGATAATTGTGACTTTTCCTAATAGTCGTAGCGATACATCGAGAAAATCGCAAATGTCTGTCAAATTGTGCGGGAAGTGTGAAATTAGGTACACTTATTAATTAGATCAAAATAAACGATTTGACCCGCAGCACCCCTATTTTCAACCCTTAGTTTTCAAAAGTGCCCCGTATTTAGTTTTTTCCATCCCCTAACGATAACTCCTTTGTTTACAACTTTTCGAAAAAAATATTTTAATAAAAGTTTTAGGAATTGTTATAAGGAACATTTTATATAAGAATAAATTTTTCACAAATATCAACCCTTATTAGACTGAGAGCTAGTGAACCCTCCGACTAACGGTTGTCCTGTAAGGCTAGAAATTGTTTTAGAGATGATTCATATCACGGTAGGTACAGTAACGACGATCTGGCAGGCCTCAGCCCTGCACGTCATTAGTCCCTCAATTTTTGAAAGTGTAAAAAAAAAGTAAAAAAAACTTTCTCCTGTAAGCTTGAAATTTTACTATGATTTACTTCATTAAGTATAAAGTAAAAAAACAAATTGACAGACCATTTTGGTGAGCACAAGTGCCTGCCAGGTGAGTCGAAAGGTGTGCAGTACCTATATGATTGAATATAAACTTTGTTCTGTAAAGTTGAAATTCATATACAGTGTGTCCCCGGATAGGTGAAACGACTCTTGTGAAAGATAAAAAATTTTCGATATAAAATTTCATTGTTTGGGGTTCAGCCCTGCTTAGTTAAAGACTAATTTCTGGCATAATTTTAGTTTTCTAAAATCATGTATGCCTTGGATATTTTCAACAATCTGATTTTTGGTTCTAGTAAACTACCTTTGTTAGTGAAGATATAACAAAATTTGATTAACAAAAGTTGTTTAGAATCATGAAAGAGTCCTACTTCTAGAATTTCAAGCACCTAGGCCAACGTTGATGTTTTGGCAAAAACGACTCTTGAGAAAAATAAAAAATTTTCGATATAAAATTTCATTGTTTGGGGTTCAGCCCTGCTTAGTTAAAGACCAATTTCTGGCATAATTTTAGTTTTCTAAAATCATGTATGCCTTGGATATTTTCAAAAATCTGATTTTTGTTCTAGTAAACTACCTTTATTAGTGAAGATATAACAAAATTTGATTAACAAAAGTTGTTTATAATCATGAAAGAGTCCTACTTCTAGAATTTCAAGCGTTGATGTTTTGGCAATTTACAATAATTTAGGTGATATGACTCTTGTAAAAGCGATAAAATTCTAAATAAACAAAATAAATAAAAGAATTTCTTTAACAACAGTCATATCACCTATCCGGGGATAAACAATATTAAACTATCAGATAAAAATTATTGTAAATTGCCAAAACATCAACGTTGGCCTAGGTGCTTGAAATTCTAGAAGTAGGACTCTTTCATGATTCTAAACAACTTTTGTTAATCAAATTTTGTTATATCTTCACCAACAAAGGTAGTTTACTAGAACCAAAAATCAGATTTTTGAAAAGATCCAAGGCATACATGATTTTAGAAAATTAAAATTATGCCAGAAATTAGTCTTTAAGTAAGCAGGGCTGAACCCCAAACAATGAAATTTTATATCGAAAATTTTTTATCTTTCACAAGAGTCGTTTCACCTATCCGGGGACACACTGTATATTGTTAAGGAAGGGATGTAGAAATAGGGGGTACAATGACAGGCGATTCTGGCCAGCAGAAGACCGTGACAGGCGAGATGAAAGATGCTATGGAAGCGCAAGCGAGAAGCAATAAATAAGTTTAAAAATTAATTGTTTTCATCGTAATCAGATACGTCAGTACTTAATTAGTTCTTCATCATCATCTGACTCTTCATTATCAATGTCGTCCTCTGAAAACAAAAAAGTGTGATACTGGTGGTAATAATAATTTATCACTACGTATTGGATCTTGTGCTCAATTACATAAGGTGTCATATTCTTATTGAGTGGAAAATCATATGTTCCCTGAAATGTGTTCCTCAGCTTCACTGGACGTTGTTTCGGCAGTATCCGTAGGCTGTTGCACGAGAATGTCGTATATAGAAGAAGGGACTGTACCCCCCTCAAACCAGTTAAAAACATAATTCTCGTCGATCAAATTCCAACCATTACCTTCAGGTTGGCTCTTTTAAATCATTTAAATGACTATTTCGCCAGATATGTGAAATATATACCTACAGTTCTTAATAATTGTTGTCGCAGCTCACGTTGTCACGGAGGTAAATTTGACGAATCATAACTGATACGTGTTTTTTGAATACTTTCGTACCACTTGTTTTATATGTGGCGAGGAACTTAAGAATATTCTTTTCCAATAGTTTGTATGGTTTTTTTCCCTCTTCTTAGAAAAGATGGGTTAAAATCACAACCAGTTACTTAACGCATGAAAGCCCGGTAAGCTTTGACATAGGAGAGGTCCTAATGTGATCTGTAATTCTGAAATATTTATCCATTTCTTTGAATGCATAGTGCCATATTCCATGTATATCTTCAAGTTATTATTACGGAGGTGATCCATGTTTCCCAGCATTACTATTAAAATGTCTGTGTCAGACGTTTTTATTGACACATCGGATACATCATTGTCCATTTGGCATATACGAAAAATAATTTTTGTATCTGCTTCTTCATGATTTTGACACGATAAATTATCGTATGCGTAGGAGGTCACAGAGTTGTTACGAGCACTATAAGTATAACATTCTTTGTAATTTAAATTTATTATGGTATTCCCGATAAATTCAGCCATTTCATTTGTGCTCCAATGTGTAATTAAAAAATTGATAAAAGCTTGTTTGAATTCTATATTACGCAATTCCTTTATAAAATCAACTGGTCTGACTTGTTCTGGCCCTGTAATGAAGTATTCTCTATTTCGTACTTCATGCCGCTGGGCTCGTTGGTACTCCTTAATAGACGGCGAAAAGTACTGGTCGAAAACAATATCAACTCGTCGAGCATGTGTGGCTGTTAGTATCGACATAATTTTTTTAGAAATATTACCAAATGTTTTTGGAATGTCTTTCATAGTATGCAGTAAAAAGAACCCATCAAAAATAACAGCATCGTATCGTCTTGGTACTTCGTCGTTGGTGCTATTTAAAGTTAAAACGCCAACCATTGCTGATTTTGGCGTTTTATGCAACGTACCATCTGCATGACACAATGACATTGGCACACTCGTAATAGGGTACGATAATGTTTTTTTCACGTCGATGTTATCTTCCATTGCCAGAGATAATAGGCGGCCGAATAAATCACGTTGGACACGAATTTCATGAACTTTATGTCCCACTTTGATTTGTCTTGTCTTTTTTCAGAGGCAAAATTCATTATTTTCACCTGTGAAATTTTTATACTAGACGACCCTTGATACCTACCGTTAGATAAACTATCTCACTTGCGCCACCTACTTCATGTTATAATAATAATAATAAGAACTTTATTTAGCAAAAAATGCTACACAAACAACTTGAAATATAAACATTACAAAATTAAAAAATAAGGGTAAAAACTATCACATTATATACTAAGTAGGTATATAGGGACCTATTCTACTATGACTGTTTAAGTAGGTACAACTCTCTAACACGCCTCTTAAAGCTACCTAAATCTGAGCTTCTAATAATGAGTGGAAGCTTATTATACTCAAAAAGGGCCCTAAAGAAAATAGAGTTCTGGGACGCCCTTGTCCTTCTATGATCTAATATAAATCTATCTTTATGTCTTGTACTATAATCGTGGGTATCACAAAATGTCTTTAGCTTATTACACAGATATACAGGAGTGAGTTTAAGTTTACATTTATGTACAAACACTAACACATTCATTTCCAGCATGCTTCTGACTTCCATCCAGTTTAAAGTTTTCCTCATTTGCTTAATGCTGGTCTCTCTCTTTGCTCTTAAGATAACTCGCATGGCTCTATTTTGGAGAAGTTGTAGTCTATTAATATTTGTTTGTTTCGCTAAGTATAAAATAGTTGCTGCAAAATGGAAGTGTGGCAATACTGTTGTATTATATATAATTTTTCTCGTTTCCACAGAAAGGTAACAGCCACATCGATACAATGCTCCTATTTTTTTAGCTATTTTTCTGCATATATAATCAATGTGTGCATCAAATTTGAGCTGTTTATCTATTATTACACCCAGATATTTGATCTTTTCCACCATTTCAATATTTCATCACCGTCAATTTTTACAGCTACATTTTCTTCATCGAGGTTTTGTGTATTTCTACTTTTTCCAATTACTATTCCTTTTGTTTTCTGTACGTTTAGCTTTAATTTATTTACTTCCATCCACTTACGCATATTCTCTAGATCTTCATTCAGCTTCTGTACAATTTCCTCTTTATTATCTCCAGTTATGTATATAACAGTATCGTCAGCAAACAGGTGATACTTACAATATTTCAAGACTTTTCCAACATCGTTTATATACAGTATAAACAGAAGTGGACCTAATATACTTCCCTGGGGAACTCCTCTATAGTTTATTCTTGGACTAGATACCACATCATCACATCTTACTACTTGTTTTCGATCACACAAATAACTTTGAAACCATTTATGAACTATACCCCCAATGCCATAATTTTTGAGTTTAAGTAGTAACCTTTCCCTGTCAATAGTTTCAAAAGCACGTTTCAAGTCCAGAAAAATAACTACACTACACATGCCATCATCAATAGTTTCTTTCCACTCACTTATCAAATACTGCAGTGCTGCTCACAATTGTAATTCTGTCTAAATCCCGACTGAAACTCACATAATACGTTTTGCTGAGTAACATATTCCAATAACTGAATGTATACTGCTCTCTCCAATATTTTTGCAAATGATGGTAACGTGTTTATTGGACGAAACTCTTCCATATTTGTGGTCCCCGATACTTTTTGAACTGGTACTATGGTAGCCATTTTAAGTCTTTCTGGCACTACTCCTAACTCAAGGGAGCTATTTATCACGTTTAGGAAAAGATTTTTCCCATTTTCAAATGACAATTTTATCACCTCCATAGTAATATCATCCGGACTACTTTTATTTGGTAAAGCGAATATGATTTTCTTTAGTAACTTCTCATCCAGATATTGAAACGAAACCAATTTATTTTCCAGATTATTGTTTTGAATGTCAGCATTAGTATGCTGAGACTGGGTCATTGTTTCCAGAATATTGTCTATACTATCTAATATCCTCGCCAGGAGTGTTTACCGCTACGTCATCACATACAATCATATGGTGTAATATGAAAAACACGAATCAAATTGTACTATATTAGTCAAATGAGAATTAAATTCTTATGCATATAAAAGAAATTAAATTCGCGTTTATAGGTTTATTCTTTCTATAACATTTGCTTATTCAATACCGTATGTCGATTTCGTCAAATGCACTGCGAATGTTCACCATCCTTATTGAATTCACTGTTTTATATGAGATGACAGTATTAATAAATTGGATAGCTAGATTCATACATTAATGACGTAGCGGTAAACACTCCTGGCGAGGATATTATGTAGTATTCATTAAACTTTTCGACAATTGAAATTTTATTAGTATATACATCTCCTGCAATTTTAATTTCATTATATATCATTTTATTTTTTCCTGATATTAAATATTTCAAGGTTTTCCACATTTTTTTAGGTTCACCTCTATTTCGGTCTATCTCATTTTCAAAGTATTCTTTTTTTATATTTTCAATTAACTTTGTGACATTATTTCTGCACATTGCATAATTTCTCCAGTCATTTACATCTCTCGTGAAAACAAATCTTTTGTACATCATATCGCGGTATTTAATTTCCTGAAGTACTTCATTAGAAAACCATTGTTTGCACTTTTCGTTATTTTTAATAATAGCCTTAGGCATTAATTTGTCTATTATTAATATGAAACTGTTATGTAGGTTATTGTACCTACACTCCAAGTCACGTTCTCTATAGTTATAATTAGCACAAGCATCTGAGACCATATTCTGAAAACTACGTACCTCAAGTAGTCTTTTTCTAACCACAAGTGTTCTATTTTTCACTTCTCTGCTGCCAACACTAAGCCTTATCAATGAATGATTGTTAAAAACTGGTTCACGCAACACATTGCACTGAACATCGGTATAGTTTGTAATTACCAAATCTATTAATGATGTGCTTCCATTTGGTGAGATGTGTGTATACTGGTCCACATGCTGCTTCAGCCCCCTGTCCCCAAGGTAACTTTTTAATCGCTTTGAATATGTGTTATTTTCATTATAGTGAATATTGAAATCGCCCAGTATTATCACAGAATCTGTGTCATCGTCTACGACTTTATTACACCAATCCTCAAAAAAATCCAAAAAAACTCCATTACTGCCACTTGGAGAACGATACACAACACCTATTTTATACCTGTTTTTATTTAAGGTAACCCTTATCAGAAGTACCCAGTATACCATCTGCACCGACCATCTTCCAAGCACATCGTATTTTATATCACTTCGAACATATACCAACACACCACCTGTTGCTCTGCTCGTGGAGTCCATTCTGCATATATTGTAATTTCCAATTTCTACTTCATAGTCTTCTATATTTTCTGTTAAATGCGTCTCAGTTAAGCACATGATCTCAGGTTTTTTGTTTAGCACGAAATATTCAACCTCACTAAAATTTGCTATTAAACTTTGGCAGTTTTGTAAGTATACATTCCCATTTTTATGTTCTCTTAATTGCTATTTATCGTTATCGCTTTTAATGTCATAATTAATTCTATTTTTCATTACCTCAACTTTCTTCTTATAAACGCAACATTTTGGATCGAACGCAGAGTGTCCGACATCCAGGTGCAAGCTCAGTTTTTTGTTCATAGCAACACAATTTACACATCTCACTTCATTGGTTTTGCATTTATTTGTTTCATGCGCATTGTCCCCACATAATCCACAAGCTGCTTCATTTTTGCAGTCAGCTGCTTTGTGATAATATCCATTACAACGATAACATCTTAGAATACTTACATATTCATAAACTGGACATATGCTCCACTTAATTTTAAGTCTTTCTTTGAGGAGAACACTTTGAGAAATTGTACTACTTGATTCAATTATTGCTGTCTGGCCTATTTTTCCTTTCACTATTTTAATCACTTTTATGGCATCTTGACCATCCTCTTGGTCCAATATTATTTGATTTTGAGCTATTAAGCATTTTATCAATTCTTGTTCAGTTAATTTATCCATTATTCCAACAATTTTAAATTGTGGCCTTCTTCCTGCTGGTATCAACACTTGATATTGATCTCCTAACTTATTTTCCACTTCAGATTTCAGTATCTCCACATCTTTTCCACTTTCACAATGTACTGCTACACCTCCATTGCTAATATTTTTTATACTTTTTATTCCTACATTTAAGTTAACAGGGTCAACTTTTTCTTTAAGTTCGCTTACAATTTTTTTTGAATCAGTCCCATTTTTTATACTAATTTGCTTTACAATCAGTACCTCACTTTTGGCTTGATTTTTTACAGTCTCTGCGAATGTTTTTTATACTCTCTTACGACTTCATTTCTAGTTTCATTGTAGCATTCTTTGACAGTTCCATTTTCTATACAGGTCATTCTATTCTTCAATATTGCATTTTCATCCTCTAATACTTTGATTTTGATGGTTAATTTTTCCACTAATTTTAAAATTTCTTGAATAGCTTTTTTATCCTCTGATACCAGGATTTCATCACCTTTAACCTCACTTTTTAAAGATGCTATACACTTTTTGCAGCTAAACTTTTCCTTGCCCTTTTCAATTAATTTCCATTGTTCATTATCTATTTCACTACATTTTTTATGAATCCATCCACCACATTCCTCACTACATTGCACACTATAATCTTTCTTTGTAATTTTTTTATTACACTCCAAACACACGTCCACCTCGGCGGCGGCCATGCTTGACTGTTAAGCCTCTCGCTTGCGCTTCCATAGCATCTTTCATCTCGCCTGTCACGGTCTTCTGCTGGTCAGAACCGCCTGTCATTGTACCCCCTATTTCTACATCCCTTCCTTAACAATATATATGAATTTCAACTTTACAGAACAAAGTTTATATTCAATCATATACTGCACACCTTTCGACTCACCTGGCAGGCACTTGTGCTCACCAAAATGGTCTGTCAATTTGTTTTTTTACTTTATACTTAATGAAGTAAATCATAGTAAAATTTCAAGCTTACAGGAGAAAGTTTTTTTTTTACTTTTTTTTTACACTTTCAAAAATTGAGGGACTAATGACGTGCAGGGCTGAGGCCTGCCAGATCATAGTTACTGTACCTACCGTGATATGAATCATCTCTAAAACAATTTCTAGCCTTACAGGACAACCGTTAGTCGGAGGGTTCACTAGCTCTCGGACTATATCAAGATATATGGAAAAAACTGATTTTTGCAGTTTCATTACAAAATCGGTCATAGTTTTCTTGTTTATCGTTTCTCAGAAAAATTATTCAAGTAAAAGATGTAGATATTAATATGATCAATATTTTAGGTATAATATTTTCACAGAAAGCAACCCTTAACAAGTTATTTCGATATTTCTGAAAGTAAACAACCCTTAAGTATGAAATCGCTCGTATCTTTTTTATTTGTAACTTATGAGGAAAAACATGTGAATAAATATTATAGAAATTTATCTTTTGAGCATTTTATGTCGGTATGAAAATTTCTCAAAAGTCAACCCTTAACGAGATATATCGAGAAAACTAGAAACTGTCAATTTTCACATAAAATCGAGCATAACTTTTCTATATTTTACTACAGTGACATTATTGTTATATAATTCGGTAGGTATATGGATGTAGAAAATATAAGTAAGGGGTAATTTTTTTACAAAAACTCACCCTTAGCGAGATATTTTGAAAAAAACCAACTTTCAGCCCTTCTTAGAAAAGTTTTCATAACTTTTTCAATTACGATTGATAATATTATTTCTTCACGGCTAATAATAGCCAATTACAGTGTATTTCATGAAATCATAGTGATTTTGTACCATATCACACTGGTGCCAGGCCCCGACTTATATGTTTTGCGCCCATGGGCATGAACAAAATCGCCGCCCCTCCAAAGCACCAACCACCCTCCACAGCCAATTTATGATACTTGTGTGTACCAGTGGCGTAATTAGGCGTTTTCTCAGGAGGGGTGACAGACCAAAGGAAGGGCTTGCGATTTTTCAGTGCCCTTTCAGGCATTCTACGCATTTGCACGCGTTACCTAACTATGCAATATCTAAAACACGGGAAATACCTATGTTCTATAATGCTAAAACACAAAAACTGTCATTAAAATTATGCTGCTGTACACAGTAAAATAATTTGATTTACTAATTTAGTTACACGGGAATGTTGATTCAGCTGTAGGGTAGAAACAGAGTAACAATATTGATAGTAAGCCCAAAGAGATACTCTTTGGTAAGCCGTTGCACTTAGAGCTTTTGCAATGTAACTCATAGATGGCGCTTAAAATTACGCGGGCGCAGAGCCAGTAGATTAATAGAGTACCGCAAGCCTTTGACGCGACAAATGCCGTCCTGGCGGCCATTTTTAGTCCATATACATAAAATATACTTACGAAGTGCGTAATTTTTAATAAAATGCCGTGTTGTTGTGCCGTTAAGTGTATTTTTTTTATTATATTCCGAAAAATTTAGTCAAAACATCATTTACTTTACTGAGCGTGTAGTGAGTGAAGTGCGGAAAGGACTAAAAATGGCGGAGGTTGCGGTACTCTATTAATCGAAGTGCGTAATTTTTAATAAAATGCCGTGTTGTTGTGCCGTTAAGTGTATTTTTTTTATTATATTCCGAAAAATTTAGTCAAAACATCATTTACTTTACTGAGCGTGTAGTGAGTGAAGTGCGGAAAGGACTAAAAATGGCGGAGGTTGCGGTACTCTATTAATCTACTGACTCTGCGCGGGCGTAGAGTCCCTATATAACACGCGGGCGTACAGTGACTCTATTACAGACAGTGACGACAAGTACAGTGTTCTAAAATAAAGTCACTGTAACGACAAGCAGCGATTAGCTCCACCTATCCGCCATTAGGAGGCAAAATTTTGGGCGGGTTTCTTTGAACTCAACGGTGATATCCTAGCAACGTGCTAAATTATAATAATAATAATAATTATAATAATTATAATAATTATAATTACTTGATTTCGATCCGTGCGATTAGTTAACCAGGCTTGGCCTGAGTATCGATAACAATCGAAGTACATAATAATAATAATAAATAAATGACTGTACGCGGGTGTTTTAAGCAGGTAATATACTTAATGTTGCCTAGTTTTATTGCTGTAACATAAAACAGTTTACCTTACTACCTCACATAATGTTCAAATCACAGAAAATCGACAACACGGATTTAGCAGAGAGTCGCTTCTGATCGTCTTTTATTCTGTGGTTCAAATATAAGGTTTTCAAGTATCAATATAGAGTATACAATGCTCATTTTGCTGCCCCCACAGTCGTTCAGGGGGGTAATTAGCCCCCTTCCCCCATTACGCCACTGTCGTATAGCTTGCCGTCGTCAGTCATGGCATTTGCTTAACATTATATTACGATTGTCACGTTATTTCAGATTTTTTCGATTTTGCAATTCTGTGTATATAGCGCGATTTTTTTTTACATTTTATAGTATCATCAAAAATGTGCCCCCCCCCCACCCCCCCAAAATTGCCGCCCTGGGCAACTCTGCCCATTGGTAAGTTTGGGGCTGACTGGTGCGGAAATTTTCAACGTACAAAGTAAGGTTTATTTGCGGTAATCTAATTAAAAGGGTTGAAAATAGGGGTGCTGCGGGTCAAATCGTTTATTTTGATCTAATTAATAAGTGTACCTAATTTCACACTTCCCGCACAATTTGACAGACATTTAGATGTACCGCTACGACTATAACCCTGTGGCGGTGCAAAAAGAACAATGAACTGTATAGCTACACAGTTCTGCACAGTTCATTGAAAAAGAAAACACCTATTGTACTACTTTTAGGTTATGTTTGTTGCTGCAATCATTGAACTCTATACCACAGTATAAAGATACATACAGTAAAACAACTCTAAGAGTGGGGGTAAGACTGCGCACATCATTGCGCACCTCAAGTCCGCCATGTTTTAAGTTTAAGTCATTAGCGTAGTCACAGTTTAATGCTTTTATACTGTGGCGTAGTAAAGATTTATTTCTGTGTAAGCATCGATTTAGGCAGTGGTAGAGTGGAAAACTATTACATGTAATTTTAACGTTATTTATATTTAAGTGTGTAATCTGTTTAGTTTATATATAAGTTAGTTAGTATTCGGTATTTAGTTATTAAAGTTCTTAATAGGTTAATATTGTTACAAAGATTGCATATTGTTTAAGGCGGGTATGACTCATCCGCCGGAAGTTTCGAGAAAGCTGAGCACACACCGTTCCTTCTAGAATTTTCGAGAGCAAATGCGGACTTGTATAAATAATGCCGCTCAATTTTTACGAGTTAGTTCATAGTTCACAGTTTTACAGTTTAACGCGTTCGCGAAGTTTAAATGTGATTACCTTAAACGTTGATTAGGTTAGACTTTTTAGTGATTAAATATTAAGTGTGATTAAAATAATTAGTGAACCTCTAGTGTAAATAAATTGATTAATTCTTAAGTTAACAACTAAGTACCTATTCGTAATTGGAAATAAGTGATTAATAATTAGCGTGTAAATAAATAAATATTCGACTTGGTTTCTTAAATAAAGTTTCGTTACAATATAAAAGACCATAGGTAACTATGATGCGTAAACCGGGCGGTGTTGTTTGTGCAGCAAAAAATTGTGTAAATAAAACTTATAATAGTGAAATGCGGTTTTTCAATTTTCCTAAGGACGAAGGAAGGTAAGATATAACTTTGCAGTATTTTTTTTCCTGCGTGCATTATAACCTTAAAGGCAGTCATGTGATTATACTAAGAAGCAAATAAGAATAAAGTAGATGACGCTTCGATCTAAGTTACATTATACAGTTTTAGTCACATTATTATTTTTTTAAAATATCTAGTTCATCATAAAAAAAATATTAAAATTTTTAAAATACGTCTCTGTTTACATTTCTTCCTTTTATTACGGACCTGCAATTTTAAACTAAAAATATGGCTGCCACAGGTTGACCTTGTCTTTCTTAGAACAAAGGAAATATTGCCGAGTTGTTTTACTGTATGTATCTTTATACTGTGTCTATACTACGTAACTGCAAAGGACGCAACGTTAAAACAGGTGAGGCATTTTTGTAGAGTATGCAACCCACAACGTGGTAGTATCACCGTCTTTGTTTGGCATACATAAAAAGTAACGATATTTATTGTTAGGTATTAATAGAAAAATGGGACATATTTGGAAGTGATGTATTTTTTCTATTTTTTATATTTATATATTTGTTATAAAATTAGTAGAATTACTTCATATTATTATAATAAAACTACCCCTGGAGTTCATAGTGTTAAAGTTAATAATAAGTTGCTTTTAAATTCACATAGCGTAAATACTAAATATCGACAATGACGATCCATGAATTTCTTCTGAAGCATTCTTACTACCATTTCCTTGATTACTTGCACTTTTGCACTTCATGCATGTCTTCACTTCACTACTTATTGTACAGGTGGATGCGGTGTTAAAAGTAACCGCAGGTTACTCTCTGATGGAGTCGCGCTTGTCTTTGGTAACAACGGGAAGCAAAAAAATATAATTTAATAAACGCCTGGTCTCTACAGAGTCAGTAGTACTGACTCTGGGTCTCTATAGAGTCCCTATATAGGGACTCTAGGTCTCTAGCGCCCGACGCGCCGTCGTGCGGTTAAAGTTGCAAGTTGTTGACTGACATTCACTTTGACAGAGGCAAGTGATTCGTATACTATACAGCCGTGATCAGGAAATCCCAGGGAAAAGTGTGTTACGTGTCTAGCTGTCTAAACACGCAGAAGAAAAATCACGGTTTCACATTTTATTCGTTCCCTAATCGCGAATATGGCTTCACAACTTTTATTTCAAAAGGATTATGGAGGTAGAGCCAGCGACAATTACATTCTAAATGATTCATGATTTGTACAGTTAATTGAACCAGGTGATGAAATTATGACCGAGAAAGGGTTTCCAAAACTAGTCTAAAACACAACACCGTACCTACTCATAATGCCGTCTTTTCCTACGAATCCACAACTTTCTCACGATGAAGTTTTGGAAGGTTATAAAATAGATTATCTCCCTGCAACATCATTACCGTACGTCGAAAAAGTAATGTATATTGCATTAAGGATGTAATGAACAGACTTATTAATGAATTTGAGGAATCTGAATTTCAATACAGTGCATTCCATAAGTCCATCAGAGCACATGCATTGCAACCTGAACCTGGGTATAATATTAGTTCGATTTCTTTAGTTGTAACTTGCCCTTGTCAAATTCAAGATATAGAAGGGACACAAGTTGCTCTTCCATATTTACAATTACCGCATTTTCATAACTCTTCGGTGATTTCAAGAAACACATATCCCTTTTTGTGTCAATGATTCCATCTGGACTGCAATCCAAATAAGGTTGCTTGGAGCGGTGTCATATCCTGGAACGGGTTTCTCTATTTTCAAACCGTAACGCATAGCTGGAGAAGAAGAATGGTCGTGCGTGTCCTTCAGGAAGTTTTGAACTAGTATATGGCAACGTGGAAGTTTCGCCCTTTTTTAAGCTTTTCTCGACAAATCGAGTGCGCGAAACCCGCACGGTATAATAGTCGACATCATGGTCGACATGTTGCACACTCGTTACGCCATCAAAACTGTATGTAAAGTTTAAAAACCACGACCTGCCGTACATGTGTAACATTGAACTGTACGCTATACGCAACTGGAAAGGAAACGTCCATAAGTGGCACTGAAGCCACAGCAAAGTTAGGCAACCTTCAACGACTGGGTATTTCTATCTCTTTCGTTAACACGGGGAATAAAATGTAAGTAAGTCAGGTAAAAATACGTTGATGGTTATCTCTTTCACCAGTCATACATCCATTGTGGTCCAAGTCAACAAAACGTTTACAATTAAATAAATCAATGTTTTATTATGAGATATATACCTACAATTTTTGTGACGCTGCACATACATTTGAGAATACAGACGCGTTTACAGAACATTACAAAATGAATTTAGTTATTTCGTCTGTAGTAAAAAAAGTTATATAAAATTTGGTGCTATTTTCTACTAATTGTTATGAACTACATACTAAATTGTTAAATTGACTAATTCACCCTTAGATCATTGTAGTATATATGATCTAAGAGTTCACCAGACAAAAAATATGCAATTTCTACATTGCTTGTCTTTGAAAATACAGTAGACCCCGCTATTCCGAAAATCCGCCTATTCTGAACAGAACTAAAAACACGCGCACTATTATATTTCTCTTCACTTCATTCCTGTGCCTTTTATTGGGCACGGAAAAATTACACGTTACGTTATTTATTAAAAACAAAACGTATAAGTTGCGTTGACAACGATAGCAAATAATTTTAGATAAAATTTGTATTAACAAGACTTATTCACCCACGAAATTGTTTAATACTGCGTTTATCGGCTAAATTAGGGCATCCGTATGCAACACAACAATTCACGATGGTGTTTTGATTTAATAAATTTCACAATCACTTTCAAGTATTATTTTACACCTTTCAAACTATGGAAAATACGCGCTTAAAAGACGTCTGCCCTACTAACACAACAAGTTAGAAAGCGACAGAAATACCTAGTCGACATCTGTGCTTGTCAGGCAAGCATGGCTTCAACGCCTACAATGCATTGGCATAGGCCGTATCCACTGACCTGATACAGGTCAGTGGCCGTATCCCTTCCAGTTGCGTATAGCGTATAGTTCAATGGAATGAATTAAACATTAATATTTTTATAACTGTCAACAACTTAAAACAAAACCACTGTCACTTGATTGAACACCATTTATATCATTTTATTAACACTCTCACATTCACAAACTCCTGCATTTTTAAGAGGTACCTATTTGAGGTTTGCAAGTTTTAGGTCTTCAGTTTCATTTTAAGCACAATTGCACAACATCTGATGCCTGTACCAAACCACTTTTGCTTGTAACTGTAACCTTTACTTAAGTATTAATTTGTACAATACTTCCTAGGCCAGGCAAATTTTACATGTATTGAAGGTTATAATTTTATACGTATATTACATTCATGAATGAAATTACAATAGTTGAGTACGAATCCTTTGAGAAAGGTGAATTTTTAATCCTTAGTTTTAGAGTTCTAACCTAAGAAAGTGAACATCATTTCTTTTATTGTGTACACTCCAAATTATATATAAAGTTGTAGGTTATTTTTCCCCCCTCTAAATGGAGGCCTTCTCGTGGAGTTGGTGGGTGGTAGGTGTTATTGAAACGACATGTACTTCAGTTCGAATGCCGACGTTTCGACCATACCAGGATGGTCTTTATCAGGGCTCTTTATTAGGTAAAAACATATTAAAATTAGTATGGGACAGCGAGAAATACAATATTGTAATGAGTGATTTTGGATGATACTAGAATTTTTTTATTACAGTTGGACGGAACACTCACCTGAAGAGTTTGCGTATCAAAAACATACGTGATACTCGTTAGATCCAGTTTTCTTGATGCAACGTTGTTGAATGAGTAAAAACAATTGTTGGTGCGTAATGGACGATAATATACAATAATTAATTTAATAAATTCAAAGCTATACGACACACAGCAATTTGGTGGAACGAACAAACAAGAATGGCTAAGTGCATGTGCGTAGGAAAGGTACGAATGTTAATAGAGATAACAGGGAGTAAACAAGCTTATCATGTCTAGGAGATCAAAGGTGACGCAATTATTCAATATACAGGACGTGTAGGAGTATTTTACCAAGTCAAAAATGGGGATGGATAGGTACAGAAGCAATGGATAGGGGTTGTTACGTATGGGGTGTGGTATGGTGGTAGTAACTACTCCATTAGGGAGCAAAAACTTTTCAAAACACCCATTTACCCAGAAAACCAACACAATAAAAAGCATGTACAACAAGCTCATAACACTAAGCAGCCCCATGTACCACCACCAAAACGAAAAAATTATGTTATCCATTCTAAAAAACAATAATTATCCCAACCAACTAAGCCAACTACTACTTAAGACTACCCAACAGAACACCCATCGTACCCTAACTAACACCACCACCATAACGCCTATTACTAAACAATACAAAAAACTAATCAACATACCAGGACTTTCCCAAAGACTAACTAAACTACTCAAAACCGACGAACTAAACATTGCATGCTATAACAATAATACTATACAGGGTGGGCCAACGAAAAGGTAACAGACGAGTTTCTGGCTAGAGAAAATTTTTTTTTGAGAAACGCAAAAACACGTCAATTTTTACATCAAGGGGGACAACTTTTGCTATGAATTTCAACTTGAAGTGATTTCATCCCTTACCGCTGTGAGAACAACCCCTAAAATTTAAATAGGGATGATGGGGAAAGTGATACGTCATTTGAAAGGTCTTTCTTTTCTGATTTCAGTGCACTACTTTTTTTTATTTTGTTTTTATTTTTAACCCAAAAAATTGAAGTTCCAAAATGGAAAATGAGGAAAGAGATTGGGGCATTTAAAAACTCAAAAAAGCTCGGACAGCTCAATTGTTTTTTTCTTAGAGAAGCTAGGTACTTTTACTGCTATTTGACAACATTGTTTCACCCCTTGGGTACAGGGTAAACAACCCTTACATTTTTAAATAAAAAAAGGGTTAATTTTTTCTTGTGCTAATCAATAAAACAAGTTTATGCAAATTCAACCTTAGTTTAATAAATGTTCGAAATGCCCTGCTCTCAGGTTCCATGCAATAATACGATTTTGATTCAATCGTTCCCGTACATTTTGCAGCGTTTCAGGAGTACAGTATCACCGCGTTCTCCTAATCTCACTCCATTAGATTTTTTTTTATGGGGTCATGTAAAGAGTAAAGTTTATTCCACTGCGCCGGAATCTTTGGAGGAGTTACATGACCGTATAGTACATGAATGCCGCCTGATCAGTCCTGAAATGTTGCAAAATGTACGGGAACGATTTAATGAAAATTTGTACTATTGCATGGAAGCTGAAGGCAGGCACTTCGAACATTTATTAAATTAAGGTTGAATTTTCATAAACTTGTTTTATTAATTAGCACAAGAAAAAATTAACCCTTGTTTTTATTTAAAAATGTAAGGGTTATTTACCCTGTACCCAAGGGGTGAAACAAATGTTGTCAAATAGCAGTAAAAGTACCTAGCTTCTCTAAGAAAAAAACAATTGACCTGTCCGAGCTTTTTTGAGTTTTTAAATGCCTCAATCTCTTTCCTCATTTCCCATTTTGGAACTTCAATTTTTTTGCTTAAAAATTAAAAAAAAATAAAAAAAACTAGTGCACTGAAATCAGAAAAGAAAGACCTTTCAAATGGCGTATCACTTGCCCCATCATCCCTATTTAAATTTTAGGGGTTGTTCTCACAGCGCTAAGGGATGAAATCACTTCAAGTTGAAATTCATAGCAAAAGTTGTCCCCCTTGATGTAAAAATTGACGTGTTTTTGCGTTTCTCAAAAAAAAAAATGTCTCTAGCCAGAAACTCGTCTGTTACCTTTTCGTTGGCTCACCCTGTATACAAACACACATACTCGAAACTTAAACACAAGACAAAAGACGTAGACAAAGCACAAATCACCTATAAACTACAATGCAACAATTGCACCAAGGTGTATATAGGCCAAACAAAACAGAAACTACTCCACAGAATTAACAACCACAAATGCAACTGCAAAAAAAGGAGTGAAACGACGGGCCTATCCACCCACCACGTCAAGGAAGGTCATCATTTTAATTTTAATTCACCCACTATGTTGGATAGTGAACCCAATTTTAATAAACGCCTGATCTCGGAAATGATATACATCAACGTATATAAGGATAACGTGAACTTTAAAACTGACACTAACAATCTAAGCAACATGTATAGCAATCTCACATCAATGATCAAAACAAAATCATAATTAATTAACAAATCAATGTTCAACTAGTTTCAACCTACTATAGAGCGTCCAAACCTCCCGATGCAGTATGGGTTCTTATGGAGTAACTCTCTCTTTTACTATCTTTAGTCATTTCCAAATAACGGCATCCTTGTTCTTCACAGCAATGTTGTCAAACGCGAAATGTCATTTAATGACATCAATTGTCATGAACTGTCAAATTTATTACCCGCTTCTTCTACAATATTTATCGAATTAAACTAACACCATTTATTAAAAATCTTCTTTTCAGAAAGTACCTACATACCAAATTTATCTAAATTTGTATTGCATTGCAAATATTTTTATTTATTTGAGGCACATTTGAGGTTAGAAATTGTGTCTCACGTACCGTAGATACAGTATTATTATAACCGTATTACGGTATTATAGGTGCAGTAATCTATTGGCATAATAAGTTTGGCAATCCTGCACTATTTTCCCATCATTGAACTGTACGCTATAAGCAACTGGAAGGGAAACGGGCTATTTCAATGCATTGTAGGCGTTGAAAGCTGATAAAGGCAGATGTGGAATGGGTACTTCTGTCGCCTTTTGCTTATTGCGGTAGTAGAGCAGCCGAGAGAGATAACCTGCAATATATTTTTTTATCTGTCACCTGCATTTTATGTTCCGTGTCATCGTTTGTATGACGTTGAGTGTAAAAGAAAAAGATAGAGATACCCAGTCGTTTGGCTTCAGTGTTACTTATGCGCGTTTCCTTTCCAGTTGCGTATAGCGTACAGTTCAATGTTTCCCATAAGCTCCATACTGCATTTGGAGATTTGGACGCTCCTTATATCACCCCCCCCCCCATTTTTTGCTCCCTAATGGGGTAGTTACTACCACCATACCACACCCCATACGTAACAACCCCTATCCATTGCTTCTGTACCTATCCATCCCCATTTTCGACTTGGTAAAATACTCCTACACGTCCTGTATATTGAATAATTGCATCACCTTTGATCTCCTAGACATGATAAGCTTGTTTACTCCCTGTTATCTCTATTAACATTCGTACCTTTCCTACGCACATGCACTTAGCCATTCTTGTTTGTTCGTTCCACCAAATTGCTGTGTGTCGTATAGCTTTGAATTTATTATTTTAGTTTATTTTAGTTATTATTTATTTATTATTATTTATTATTATTTATTATAGTTATTTACATATGAGTACGGTAAATCAAGGTTTACGTTAACGAGTGAGATGTTTACTGCCGAAGCGTAAAACATTTTATTTCATACTGGCCATAGATTCATTTCTTAAGAGTTTTTCTATTAACTTTATATAAAATTTGACGTTTCCAAAGTTATGTCAGTTTATGTTGCTATGGCAACCTTTGTATTCAGATACAAAATTTCTAGTACGAGTACGGTAAATACAATTTATAGTACGGTAAATGCGATTTACCAGACTCGTATGAGTCTGGTAAAACACAGATTACTAGTCAGTATGAAATAAAATTAATTATTGTATATTATCGTCCATTACGTACCAACAATTGTTTTTACTCATTCAACAACGTTGCATCAAGAAAACTGAATCTAACGAGTATCACGTATGTTTTTGATACGCAAACTCTTCAGGTGAGTGTTCCGTCCAACTGTAATAAAAAAATTCTAGTATCATCCAAAATCACTCATTAGTCATTACAATATTGTATTTCTCGCTGTCCCATACTAATTTTAATATGTTTGATTTGAACACTTCACAATGTAAAATTATGAACTTGAGCTGCTTAAAATCAAGATTTAAATGATTTAAACCGATTAATTCAATAAGATTAAAAATAACCACATTTGACAACATGAGCAAAACAAGGTTAGAGATACTACCACCACAGTCCGTGCCCCTGCCTCAACCGTGTCTATACGTTTGCAAGCCTTGCGTCCGGTCCAGCTAGTATAGAGTTCAATGGCTGCAATTGTTGAAAACTCGACTCCTAGGTAAATCACTGTGTAAGTGAATACAGATACATATTACGTATTGTGGTAGATGTATCACTTGAATTTGATGTCCTACATATTCTACAGATTATTTGGCATATAAAAAGCAGTTTAAAAAATGATCAGCAACCCCAAAAAATGGTTTATAGTATACAAAACAAGCATAAAACAATGGGGTTTTATGTTCCCACAAATCATAACATCGTACGCAATACCTTTCAGCATTTGGGAAATAAATTAAGCAAAGTAAAAAAATAGCAGACAAAATGTGTGCAATAAACAATATTGTTGCAGGGGTTAAACTTTGGGGCGGTAATGAAAAAGAAATGCTTCTGTAATGTTTAACATTACACAAAAATGCTACCTATCTGCCATGTAAATAGAACTACTTGTCTATCTTATTATTAATAATAATAATATACATAAACGCTATGTTACAGCTTTATATTTAATTCCTAGTTGTCTATTATATACCTAATGACCAAAATGGACGCTTTGATAGGCACTTCTTGATCACATCCACTTGAAGTTCCTTCTCACTGTGCTTATTTGCACAGTTTAAAAAAGGCCATGTAGCACTTCTGTACATGTCTTAAGATAGAATATTATTTCTTTGCTTCAAAGGCTCCCACTGTTTATTTTATGTTTTGAAAAGTTGTCCCTATACACAGACCACTAATATTTTTAATGGTCTGTGTCCCTATACATCTTTTTGTATCATAGCATTCTTCTCCACTTAAATTTCAGGAAAAATCTACACAAACAAGCAAATAATTTTGAAAAAAGTGTACCTGAATCATTTATTCGTATTACAATCCCTCAATTTGAGTTTATGCTATTGGTATAACGCTAGTATTTTTTTGGGTTTTGGGTTCATGTGTGATAATAGAATAGTGCATATGAGTGATGTTTGGGAATGGGGGGGGGGGGGGGGTATTCTTTAAAATTTGTCCTCTCCTACATATAACTTAGGATTATTGTTACCAAAATGTTGAAGAATGTTTAGTTAAACAATTTGCTTAGTACAAATGAAAATATTGGTTCTGAGATAGCGAGACCTTGAGAATATAATAATTTATCTGAAGTGTTGTAAGCCAATGTGTCGAAGTTGGTTATTTGTGTATCTTTCATCCCTAACGAAATGTCTGGCCATCTTGAAAGTTAATAGTTGGCTCATGTTACGTGTGTAATTGCTAAACCCAATCCAACAGTATATATGAGAATGTACATGATGTGTGTGAAAACAGAGGTTCGTTATGTTGATTTTTGTATTATTTAGAAAAAATATGATATCTTTATCGTGGGCTATTAACAATAACTATGATAATTCTTGAAAATGTTTATATAAATAAATAAGAAACAGTGCTGGATGTGCGTAATGTTTGTCTACAGATTCACTATATATATTTTTTTGATATATTGAGTTATGTAATGCTTAAATAAATTAATGGTCATATATTTGGAGATTGTGAACTGGTAGCTATTTTTTGCGTAAGCCATGTTATCTATTAATAATCATAAATTTATACTTAAGTGTTAACCAGATAAACAATTTGAACTTCAATTGGACGATCTTAGGAACATTTAAAAAACTAAAACCCTGTCCACAAAGTTTATGTAACAAATTACAGAATTTGAGATATCAGATAGGGCGGATTGTTATATTCCCTTTATTTTGCTTAAAATTAACATATTTTTTTTACAAAATCTTATTCTTAACATAAACATAATTTCACCAACAACACCCCCTCATACCCCACTCATCCCCTAATTCTCCTCCCTTTCCCCCTACTCCCTTCCCTTCCAATTCCTTCTTTCTTCTACCTTCTCCATCTATCCTATTCTTTCTCCTCTTTCTCTCAAAATGTCTCTCCACCCTCTTTCCTCTTCCCTCAGTGCCTCACACTAACACATGTAAGATTGTCCCGCCCCCTTCCACACAACCTACATCTTTTCTCTTCCTCTTCCTACTCAATCCTCCCCTTAGGTACTCTGGCACTCCTTCTGTAATGATCTCCATACCTCTGATTAAACCCATCTCCCCTGATCCTACTCCTTCGTTCTTGCGTTTGCACATCCTTCTCCCTTTCCCCAATGCGCGCTCTTGTGCTTACCCCTCCATCCTCCTTCACTTTCCAACCGAAACACCAATCTCCAATACGTTTCCCGTACTCTTCCCAACACCTCCCTTTCCCTCCACCCCCACACTTCTACTCCAACGTCATTACACTCTTCACCAGTTTATCAAATAACCACCCCCTCATCATCACCACATTCCCTAACACTGTCTCCAAACCCCATATCTGTCCCAATGTTTTTTCTCCCTAACTCCTTAACGGATTGTCATATTTAATTTAATATTCGATTTAAGAGATTTGTGTATATTGAAATTCGTTTATTTTTATACCACATGCAGGAAATGATACTTTGATATAAATGTATATGTATGGAAAAATCAGAACTATTGCAGCTTTATGAGTAATTAATAAAAATGCAAAACACTGGTAATTACAAAATTAATTTTTGTTTTTTAAACACGTTTAGATAGCAAACTTACCATCATCGACCAAAGTCTAATTCTACAGATAATATTTTTATAGATTGTGTTGCTTTAAAAATTTGGCGACAAAATAATGCGACAGTTTGAAATTATTCTCAGTAAAGTACATATCGATATGGGTACATTTAAACAAATTATGTGTTATGTATGAAACTTAATCAACATTAAGATCTTTGCAGCAAAAATGGTTGTATATTTGGAATGTCTGAATGACACACAGTGTAGAGATGCCTCTATTTTGGAATAAAAATTTCTTCGTTGTGTTTACAAATTTTTAATAATCAATCATGTTCTACAAAGTATACTTAGGCAAACATACTCATTTGTTTTATAATAATTGATGTACTTATCTCTGTAATAACATTAATGTATGTACAGTGTGTCCCCGGATAGGTGAAACGACTCTTGTGAAAGATAAAAAATTTTCGATATAAAATTTCATTGTTTGGGGTTCAGCCCTGCTTAGTTAAAGACTAATTTCTGACATAATTTTAGTTTTCTAAAATCATGTATGCCTTGGATATTTTCAAAAATCTGATTTTTGGTTCTAGTAAACTACCTTTGTTAGTGAAGATATAACAAAATTTGATTAACAAAAGTTGTTTAGAATCATGAAAGAGCCCTACTTCTAGAATTTCAAGCACCTAGGCCAACGTTGATGTTTTGGCAATTTACAATAATTTTTATCTGATAGTTTAATAATGTTTATCCCCGGATAGGTGATATGACTCTTGTTAAAGGAATTCTTTTATTTATTTTGTTTATTTAGAATTTTATCGCTTTTACAAGAGTCATATCACCTAAATTATTGTAAATTGCCAAAACATCAACGCTTCAAATTCTAGAAGTAGGACTCTTTCATGATTCTAAACAACTTTTGTTAATCAAATTTTGTTATATCTTCACTAACAAAGGTAGTTTACTAGAACAAAAAATCAGATTTTTGAAAATATCCAAGGCATACATGATTTTAGAAAACTAAAATTATGCCAGAAATTAGTCTTTAACTAAGCAGGGCTGAACCCCAAACAATGAAATTTTATATCGAAAATTTTTTATTTTTCACAAGAGTCGTTTTTGCCAAAACATCAACGTTGGCCTAGGTGCTTGAAATTCTAGAAGTAGGACTCTTTCATGATTCTAAACAACTTTTGTTAATCAAATTTTGTTATATCTTCACTAACAAAGGTAGTTTACTAGAACCAAAAATCAGATTTTTGAAAATATCCAAGGCATACATGATTTTAGAAAACTAAAATTATGCCAGAAATTAGTCTTTAACTAAGCAGGGCTGAACCCCAAACAATGAAATTTTATATCGAAAATTTTTTATTTTTCACAAGAGTCGTTTTTGCCAAAACATCAACGTTGGCCTAGGTGCTTGAAATTCTAGAAGTAGGACTCTTTCATGATTCTAAACAACTTTTGTTAATCAAATTTTGTTATATCTTCACTAACAAAGGTAGTTTACTAGAACCAAAAATCAGATTTTTGAAAATATCCAAGGCATACATGATTTTAGAAAACTAAAATTATGCCAGAAATTAGTCTTTAACTAAGCAGGGCTGAACCCCAAACAATGAAATTTTATATCGAAAATTTTTTATCTTTCACAAGAGTCGTTTCACCTATCCGGGGACACACTGTATATCAACAATCAATACTGTTCTCTGTTCCTTTATTTAGTCAAGTTCATTGCCTGTTTCTTGTTATATTTTATGATTCATACTACTCACTGATTTAAAAGTATCTGGTTTACATTTCTACAAAAACATCTGAACCTTTATTGATAAGGTGTCACATCAAGCATAGTCTACACATACATTTATTTTCATAAAATTTGAGGGTCGCTTTCATTATTACATATTTATTTTTATCACAATTATATAATGATATTGTATTTTTACTTTTGAATGACTGCATAGTTTCTATAAATACAAATTGCGAAACTATGACTAATACGATGTTATAGTAAGAAAGTTATTCTTTCAGTGAAAGTTCAATGTTTATCTCAAAACGCCGATTTATCTTGAAGACATGCGGAACGACGACCCCGCTGATGTGTTTACAGCCGCTTCTACTGTTAGTGGAACAATATGCCGGCTTTACTGAAGTTGAAGATTTATTTTATTCACGAAAAAACTACAAGCGACCTGAATTACAAATTGGGCCCCATCAAGATTTTGATCAAGAGGTATTGACTCTTTCCTTTCAGCTCATGCTTAACGTTTCAACAAGCACATGCATTTGAAGCCTTTTTTACTATTATTATATTATTATTATTTAATTGGTTATTTTATATGTAGGTAGCCCTTTTAGATGCCTTGTTTCCGGATGGTAACGCTTACTGCTTAGGTACAATGAATAAAGATTGTTGGTATTTGTACACCTTAAATCCCCCAAGAGATAGTATAAATAACAGCATACCCGATCCTGATCCTGATCAGACGCTTGAAATTCTTATGACTGATTTAGATCCCGATATTATGTCAATATTTACAAGAGAGGAATGCTTAAATGCTGCTGAGGCTACAAAGGTAATGCGGAATTGTGTACAAATCGTTACTTAACATCTTAATTTTAGAAGTCTGGAATTGATAAAATCATTCCAAATATGATTGTAGACGATTTCTTATTCGAACCATGTGGGTATTCAATGAATGGGATCTCAAAAAATGTAAGTAAATTGGCCTTTAGTGACTAACGCTATTACGCTTAGCAGCTTAAGGCTGTAATCTTACACTAACTTTCAACATAGTCATAATAATATTTTCTTTCAACATTGCTTGCACGCTCAGGTTTGTCCTGAAGTAAGTGAGTAAATAAAAAAACATATTAAAATAAGGAACCCTAAATAATTCGCAGGGCTGCTACATGACGATTCATATCACACCAGAACCTGAATTTTCATATGTTAGTTTTGAAACCAACATGTCCACTGCATCGTATCGCGAAATAATTACAAAGGTTTTGGATACGTTCCATCCAGGCAAATTCATAATTACAATATTTACAAATCAGGTCTGTTTTGCATTATGTAACCGATAAAGTTTACACATCTCATTTAAGGCATCAGCAGCTTTGGAGAGTCCTAAAGAAGTAAAGCATTGGCAGACCATTGGACAGTGGAAACGTCACGATATGCAACATTGTTGTTTTAAGGATTACGATTTGACCTACGCATTCTATTCCAAATTTCCAAGCTGAGGGTGTGCGGTAGAGCTGTGTGTCATCACGGCTACCGCTCTTCATCCCTCCTCCCATTCATATCTTTTAGCTGACCACATTGTCGCTGTAACATTGCTGTTGGTCCAATCTAACAAGGTTTCCGCAAAACTGCAGACCAACTGGAATGTTATAAATACATACTTAATTATAATTTATTTGTACTTTATTTATCCGGTTCACCTTTATTCATTTACAGATTTTGCTTCGCCTCTAATTTTATACTGTTGGTGGCGTAACAAAATTTCGTGAGAATAATTAAAAAAACTTTTAAAGACGGTAGGGCATAGTGTCTTATATGTTACTCCTTTGTACCTATGAGGGTTAGGGTAGACATATTGTGCAGCTTCCATTTTTTTATTTGACATTCTCCTACACTATGTTCAACATCTTTAAAAGTATATGGCAAATGTTTATTATTTTATATGGTAACTCTGCAAATTCTGTTTATTGTTGGGGACCTCAAGGTAGGTTTTCAAAAAAAAAGGTTTGAGTAATTTGTGTTGGAGCTTTTTAAAGGCAAAGTTGTCCATACTGACTTATAAAAATGATGTAAATTAAGTGAAACAATTGTTTTTTTTTTAAATAAAGTTGTACAGAGTGAGTACCCGCGGCAAACGTGAACTTTTCTAAGTATGTCTACAATTACAAACAGCACATTATTACATAAAGTAGGTTACAGTGAATTTTGCATTGATAGTTATACAACTGATCATAATATTGTTCTGCGTGCTGTATTTCAAATTATATACACAAGTTGGTTAGTTAATTTACAGATTTATCAGTAGAATATGGGGACTCACTTTGTACAGTAACTGAACTACATTTGATCAGTGTTTGTAGAAATGTTTTCTTTCTTAATAAAAACCATAATGTTTATTTGTAAGTAAAGGTTAACTGTAGGGTTACATATTTTATGAGAGTGTTTACATCAAATTTTTCATTCTTTGAACTATGGATTTTGATAGCCAAGTGTTATAATTTCGCTCCTTTGTATTAAATCAGCATTCTTTTAAGGGAAAACCGCTCAAATTTATAAAAACATTCTTTGTAAAAATAAAATCTAATAGTAGTAGTATCTTCCAATTTTCATAATTTAAGATGATGTTAATCTATTAAATATTTTTGGTGTAATAAAATATATAGTTATGTAAAGTATTATGTTTTTGTGCTATATTGTACAGATTCGTCGTTGAAGTCATTTGTACAATTACATATTCGTGTTGATGACTTTTTAACATATTTCTATCTCGACTGTTAGAGCCACATCCCCTTCCAGCATCGTCAGATTCATCTTACGTGTGGGATGGCTTGAGTGACGTGCGGACGACTCCAATACGGGAGGGACCGAATACTCGTCCTATTGTGAGCATAGACTTCTGACTACCCTCCCATCGAAATCCAGATCTCGACTGTGTAACATTACTCTTAAATGTGTTTTAAGACACATGAAATCATAAGTTGTATCAATAAAATGCTGGGCACATGATATCTTGCTGCAAAATTGTGACATTCTTAAAGTATATTCATAAATAGGGGAAAATTATACCGTAGGTAACATTTTTTTACTCCAAAAAAGAGCGATAAAAACATTTCCATACTGTGTACTTTATTATTTTATTTAATTAACATATTATATAAGCTCCAGCAATAACTGTTTCAGCTCTAATATCTCAAATTCAACTTTTGTATTACATACCTTCTTCGGCCATTCACCTCTTCATTTATATAGAGCAGAAATCTTGTTTAGGAACACACTGTAATATTAACGTAGTAAAATGCTTTATTTTTCTAACAAATCGAGTGAATTTAATTTTTGACATAATGTCCACAGACAAAAGCAACTCGTTAACGTAATCACAATTTATAAAGATCGCTATTAACTCCAGGAAGACCACCACACAGTCCAAAAAATTAGAAACCAACAGGATTTTCTGCAAAAGTGCAATAACTGTTTTCGTTCCTTCCTCCGTAATTAATTATTGAAGAATCAAACTTGAAATGAAGAAAGCCTATATTTCCAAAACAAAAAACTGTGAATACATCGCAAAACAAAAGTATTATATTCTGGATGCAAAAGAATCGTAATATTAACGAATTATAGGCAAAAAGGGACTAATTAGAAACTTGACTAATAAACCAACACAGGTGATCATCTAAGTACGGTCAACAGATTGTAACTTTGACGGGGAGATTGCACAGAAACAAGGACACAACTATATGACCCACCTTAAAATACAATTCGCGGCAAAAGTAGTTGCAATTTTTAATATGATAACAAAGTTGAGTAATTGATGCGAATAACAAAAATTCGAGACATTTTAAAAATAATCTGGTAACAGTATAGTATAGGGGACCAACCTTATTTCGGGGAAAAATTTTTAGGAATGATAGGAAATGGGTCCCTTATAGAAAAAATGGAAAAACAATTTCTCGGAAAACAGCCGTTTTTTAAAAAAAATAATTTTGCAATTATAGAGGTACATGCTATTGTTCCATAGGTGGCGTTGTAGGTATGAATTCGTTAGAGTCCCTATATAGAGAGAGTACCGCAATTGGTTTGGGCGTTACTTTGGAGCTAAAATGGCCGCTGCAAATTAAGGTTGTCTTGTCAAGGATCAGCTGTTGTCAGTTGTCAGCTGTCAGTTGTAATAATTTTTCTATCACACCAATACCTTTTCTTCAATTCAAATTTCCCGCCCTTTCCTGGAGTCAAAATGGCGTCAATTGCGGTACTCTGTCTATTATAGGGACTCTAGAATTCGTATATTTAAATTGCATCAGTTTTTACCACTCAATCAATAAACACACGTGTAGAATATTATGTTTACACTACCTTACATACTAAATTGAATTGGAAAAATGGGTAGTATAAACATGTGAGTAGGTTAACCTAATTAAAGAGAAGGCCATTGTACTATTGCAGGAACACAATTCATAGGATAGGGTGACGAATGCTTGCTCACTACTAACTGTGACTGTTTAAATTCGTATTATTTGTAATAATAAACAACAAAAATAACCTATAACCTATAACTTTCCTTATATGAGCTCTATTAGTAACAATAAACAACAAAATAACGGTTCTTGACTGTGTATTATCGGACCGCAAAATTGAAAAAAAATATACTAAACCTGCAATAACCTAAGCGCTTTCGTGACAATCTACGCTGTCGTAAGCATTACTTTGTTAGTTTCAAACGCCGTTGAGTGTCATATTTCGGTTTTTGTTTTCATTCAACGCTTTTACCGTCTTTTAACTTCTAACAATTCTACTTAACAATTATGGACGTGGACGATTTGTGTAAGGCAGGCATGCGCATATATATTTAAACCTCGTACAATTTTTTGATCGGTGGCGTGCGTGCATGCGCCATAATACCTATTCCCTTGTAAATATCGATCCGTGGAACTGTATTTTGCATTTTTTATGATAACGCCACCTATAGAGAAATCAACGAAGTTTTACATCAAGCTATTAAATTGCTACTATTTATTTATTGCATTTTTAAACAATTGAGTGACTTGCGCCCATTATGTTATAGTTTTTCTTAGTTGTCTAGTAATCCTTTCTTATAGGGGAAAAGTTGAAACGGGTTGGTGCATGGTCCCCTATAATATATAATTACCAATAATCTTACAATGAGCTGTAAGACAGAATTGAAAATCAACATTTAACGAATGAAGTATTCTTTTCAGCAGAGTGGCCGAAGTAAGCGACTAGACGATGCAGAGTAAAGTGTGGTGTGCTCGAATTTAGGGAAAAAAGCCGGCGGAAAAAAAAGGCGAAACATTCACAATTTATTGAAAATCTTGGTAAATTCAATACCGGAAATGAATAATGAGTATCTTATTTTAAAATCTTTTATTTTCTTTTTCTAGCTTATTTTTCCTTCTGTGGCTTTTTTTATCGGCGGCATTTTATAATATAATAAGGATGATAATAATAATAACTTCGTTTATTGTGAAATCAAAAGAAACAAAATTGAATACTGTTAAGAGTCCATAAACTATAAGAAGAAGTACATAATGCGCAAAACATCGTTTTCGTTCAGACGAGTCCAAAGTGAGATATTGGAAGAATGGAAGAGGTTAAATAATTTATTATTTACAAATTAATAGATACCTAATAAATTTGTCACGTAACGCCACTGCTGCACTGCTTGACACCTTAACCACAGATTAATACAACTTAACGGTCAGATATGATGACGTCAGTGTGTACTTCTTAGACTTCTCGGACTCTACTCTACACATATACAAACGGTTAAGCTGGATTTATAGTGTCGGTATCGGTATGCAATAAGAAATAAGCAATAAGCAGTAAGAAATAAAAACGCATTTATAGTTCTTTAACGGTAACAGAGTAGGCATGCGCATTGCGGGTTTAATTTAAATTATTACTGTGTTTATGGTACGATTCTTATAGGTTACCTAAGGTACGATTGTAAAATTAAAATCAACTTGACATAATATTTTCCCATCGATTCTTGAATAAGAGATATATTTCACTCAAATATTTCTTTAACACCTGATTTATATTGATGTCATCTGTCTTTTCTTAACTCGTAAGCTCACATCGTATACGACTGTTGCCGATTCGGTAACGGTAACGGTAAGAAATAAAATTGAACCAATTCCTTATTTCTTATTGCTTATTTCTTATTTCTACTATAAATGATATACAGGTTATCCATAAGTTCATTTCCTTACCGCTTATTTCTTATTGCTTGCCGATACCGACACTATAAATGCAGCTTTAGTGTCCGAGGCCCAGCGGTATAACTACATAAGTGCAAATCCGTGCAGTGCACGGGGCCCCTTAGCTGAATTTAGATGACTAAAAACCTCTCCAAATTTCTCAAAAGAAACTGTTTGCATCATAATCATTCTGATTGTAAATTTTTTCAGTTCAGATTTATAGTAGGTATTGAATACCTAAAGTATGAATTCCATCATAAGAAATTAACCTCATATGACTTGTACTGTGTAGGTATTATGACACAAAAATCTCTTTAATTTTCTAAATCTCTTTTTTGTTACTTACTTTTACACATATGAATTTGTCAAATTTGTGAGACAATTGTCTGGATCATGGAAAGGAAAATTCTGCAGAGCATGTCTGTTGGATTCACGAATGGATGGTTTTGAGTTCCCACAAAGTTCAAATAACTTTTTTCCTCTCTGGAGTTTTAAACGACAAAATATTTTTCCAAACATTATCCTGGTGTAGGAACAGGGGCCCCATTTTCGACTTGCACGGGGGCCCTTGATGCTCTAGTTACGCTACTGTGTCCGGCTTTAAGTGCCGATCTACCACACTTCCCTAAATAATAGCTGAGTAAACTAAAAGCATTCCTTCCCTTTGGTTCTATGCGGTTCATATTTTGTATTTTTGCCTAACGGGATAGAAACAATGTAAATGTAAAATTTCATCGAAATCGGTTAATTAATAAGAATAACTCATCGACATATAGAAATGGACTGCGCGTGGTTATGCTAAGACGGGATACTGCAGGCGAGAGAGAGGGTAAACGTGGAGGCCTAGTTCTAGCTTTATCTGTCGCGTATCTATTGGTTGCTGCATTTTCATGGGAATGGAATGGGAATGCAGCGACCAATAAATACGCGACAGATAAGGCAAGAACTAGGCCTCCACGTTTACCCACTCTCTCGCCTGCAGTATCCCGGCTTAGCATAACTACGCGCAGTCCATTTCTATATGTCGATGGAATAACTGAGCAAGTCATAAAGGCATTCCTTCCTTATGGTCCGACGAGGTTCAAATTTTGTATTTTTTCCTAACGGAATAGGAGTAATATAAATATAAAATTTCATTGAAATCGATTAATTAATAACGGAGTATGTCATAACCCTGTTAAAAATGACGAATAAAAACGGATAAAAACAAATAGAAAAATTAATAAGTCTCTATTTGTCTGTATAAGTTCTATCAGAATTTATATGGAAGACTATGTTCACTCTATTAGTTTCTACCTGAATTTCCAAAATTTAAATGTATTAATAGTTTTCTATTGGATCCTATTAGTTTATTTTTATATAGAATTTCGTAGTTGTATTAGGTTTAATAAGGTTCCATATGGTTCCATTTGTGTTTCAATTGCACATGCGCTGTAAATTAAATATTCGTGACTTCTATCAGTTCCAATTAGGAAAGTAACATAAATTCAGTAAAAAAATGCATATTTAATATCACAACTGTTAATCGTGAGAAAAATCATTAAATCTGGAATTAACTTTTCTGTGAATGTGAAATGTGCAATTAAAGTGTGTACAAGTTGATTAGGATTACTGACAACGTCGCTATGCTTCATACAGGTTTGTTAGACACCGTTTATTAATAATTTAATAGCTTAACCACTGTTATATGTTCGAAGTTAACCACGCTGAACGAAACTTAACCTCAAAATTTAACTTTCATGGCTTCTCGCTAGTGATGTCGTTTGTCGTTACTTTTGAGTAATCGTTACTATTCGTTACGGGAACGGTTAGTAATCATTTGCAATATTCGTTACTATGATTACTTTGATTACTAATGATTTTAGTAGATGTAGATACAAGTATAATCGTTTTATTACGACACCGTTGACCGTACTCAGTAGTCAGTACTCACAAGGCATGTTGTACAAGTCGAGATCTGAGATAGGAAAATTTAAATAAGTTTCGTATGAATTATGAATGTTTTATATTAAATTACTTTCCTTAATTTGGGTTTTTTTATGTGTCTGTTCGGAATAAATAAGTAAATATAATATTTTATTTTATATAAAAAACAATAATAGGTACATGAAAAATAAAATGTTTACTAAGGTAACTAAAGTGAAAGTGAAAAAAAGACGCGTCTAATAAAGCTGATTCTCTTAATTTTTAATGTCATTTATTTAAAAAGAATGTTGCTAAATAAGGAATACATTAATACATATAAATTTCTGCTTTATAAGTAGGTACAATGACATTGATTATATCAATGCTTTTACAGTGCACTTTAACGTCTTTAACTGTTCGCATTTATTTTAATTTTACAGTGCAGCACAATAGTACATTGTATTCCAATGATAAAATATTGTCTGTGATTCAAAAGTAATCAAAGTAATCAAGTAACGTTTTCGTTTGTGTGGCGCTACTCGGTACTTCGGGTATCTTAGAGTAACGAGTATTCGAGTACCGAATAGTTACTTTCTTGACATCACTACTTCTCGCGCGTTTTTATAATTTACATTGTTATTTAGAGTTGATCATTTTGTTAAAAGTTTTAAGTGTTTATTCCAGTGCAGTGTATATTGGAAAGGTAAGTTCTTTTTGTTGCATTTAAAACAAGTCAAAGCAATAATTAAATTTATATCTGCGCCCAATACAATTTGTAAAAAGTTAATTCTTAATTTAATTATTTAGATAGATATGGCTTATGCATACGTAAGTTTGTGGATGATGGTATTCAACGTATTGTTAAGACAACCGATATAAAAAAATTTATACCGGGTGAAACAATCGATACTAACAAAAAGTACAGAGTACTGTTCGAAGATGAACAATATTATCGGGCCCACATTATCTGTGTCGGTGGTAAGAGAATTTTGTTTGGTATTAAAAAAAAACATTCACATTATTTTACTCTTTAAAATTATAGACAACGAAGAAGACATTATGAAAGTAGTTGAATCGAAAAGAATTCGAGTGCCTACTTCTCGGTTATTGTACGATAATAATGATGATTCCGAAGTTACTGAGGTTGAAGATATTTCTGAAATTCCTGTAAAAAATAAGGTAATAGACAGTTATGTTACTATAAGAAATCAAATTAGTATAGGTACTTTTTTGCATGTTCAGTAATTTTTGCTTAGTTACGATAAGGATAGTTACCCCTATGGTGAGCATTCCTTACTGTTTAAGAACAGTTAGCGAAAGCACGCGAAAGTAAATGAGCATCGGTAAGGGTATTTTGCCTACTGACATACATGTCAATTTACTTTTGTAAACTTGAAATTAAAACAATTTGTATTTTGAATTATTGTGTTTGAAGATAAATATTAATTCGATTTCAATCAAGCAAAAAATGTTATAAGGATGTCAGATGGTAAGGTCTACTGTGCTCAGACAATAATTATTGAAGTCGTCGCTTCTCCAAACATTGTCTTTGAACAGTAAAGATTACTTATCATTTCCCATACTTAATATACTATAACCAAAGAGTATATAATACTCTTTGCTATAACTTAAACTTAGTATTCATGATTAATAATAAAAATAAATAAATTCTACATTCATATTAGTATTTACTTTTTAGAAAGTAAAGTGTAAAACAAATGAGGCCGTTACCAAAAATTTCAATAATCTAATGCACGAAATTGCCAATGGAGATTCGAATGATTTGAAAAGAGAAATTTGTGTTCTTCAAAATCAAAACCAGAAATTAAAAGAACGAGAGAACTCTTTAATAAAAAAGAATGAAGAATTGCAGGAATTAAACTTCTTGTCAAACTGGGAAGGTAAGGTTTTTAAATAAACATACAATATTTTAACATTGAGATTTTAAGAGCTACTAAAAAGTCTAAGGGAAAAGACTGCCATAATTCCAGAAGAAGTTCAACCTGTCAGTTTCCGAATGGATAGTAAAGTAAGTATGTTTTAGAAAACCTATTTTATTTTATTTAAATGCTACCTTAGATTCATTTGGGGAGAAATGTGTGGTTGCCAGAACAAATCTATAATTCTGTCGATGTGCGATCAAAAACAAATAGTGCTTTCGTTCATGGACTTGCATGTGCAGTGTTCGGAACTACAACTTTAGAAACATCATCTGTAACAGGACAGCAGTGTAACCGCACGAAAGGGAATACTCTTCCACCCCTTGACGCTACGAAATTAATTGCAATCCATGGTAAGTTATCAGATGTTTTTATCTTAAATTTATTTTTGTTTTAGATATAGTTCAGTACAGAATGATGATTAATGGTGACAGTCTGGAGCAAGCCCGTACATTTTGTACAACAAAGGTAGATGCTATAATTGTTGAAGAGCGGTTTTAATTTAAATTAAGAAACATTTCGCGCCAGTTTTAAGTGGGGACTAAGAACTATTGGTGGTGATAAATACGGGGAGAGAACGTTACGAACCTTCATACGATGTACAAGTGTTATATTATTGTATCAGTATTATAAGAGATTTATGTTATATTTACAAGTGTATTTTTGTTTGTAAGATTTTTAATACAGTCCACTTATATGTACCAGCGTTTTTCGAATATTATTCAACATTTTTGGTCCAATCTCGCCGGATTGTACGTTTTAATTGGAAGAATTGGAAGAATTGATATTTATTTCACCTAGATCTGAGCTTGAAGTGAAAAATTGAAGTTAATTATCGAAGAGTTATACATGCCGGCCAGCATCGAAGGTCGCAGCAATCAAGCAACAACGATCGAGGGCTGTTATAAATAAGACGAGCGCTGCAGGTGTCGATCACGTCACGAGCCAGGTGTCCCTATTGATAAGAGTAAGACTTTCCTATATTATTCTTTACTTTGTCGAATTCAATATAAAATTGTATTTGTGCTTATCATATTTGAGTTTTATTGTGTAACTGCATAATGGCAGAAGATTTGCGACGTAAACGTGGTGTAGTAAAGAGTAAATTAACTCGATTGCAAACATTTATTGCTAAGTTAAACTTAGATGATTTAGATCACGGTCAGATATTGGAAATAAATGAACGGTTAGAAAAATTTGAACCCTTATGGGACGAATTTAATGACATACAAAGTGAATTGGAAAGAGTAGAGTCGTCCGAATTTGACGAAAAAGAAAGAGAATCGTTTGAAAATTCATACTTTGAGTTAATAAGCAAAATAAAGTTAGTTATTAGGCAAAATAATAGTACGCCAAAGGGTAGCCCGAGTCAATCGGAATCAATTAGTTCTAATAATTCGCTCAGTGCAACGCATTACACGAGCGGTGCTGCGGTAAAGTTACCCACAATAAAATTGCCTACATTTGACGGTCAGTATTGCAACTGGCTTGAATTTCGAGACGCTTTTAGGGCTTTGGTTGATTCAAATCACGCAATTCATAACATACAGAAATTTTATTACCTACGGTCTTCGTTAAGCGGAGATGCGTCGCACGTTATAAAAGCAATTGAAGTTTCAGGAGATAATTACAAAAATGCGTGGGATTTGTTAGTTGAGAGATATGAAAATAAATCGTTAATGATACATAATCATATCAAAGCAATATTTGAGCACCCGGTTATGCAGAAAGAATCTCATTTAGAGTTAAGGAAATTATTTGAAAATTGTATGAAACATTTGCGGTCGTTATCAACTTTGGGGGAAAAGACAGATGCTTGGGACAGGTTGATTATTTTCATTTTAAGCAGTAAATTTGACTCAATAACGCGACGCGATTGGGAGTCACATAAATATGAAGGTGATTTACCTACAATAAAAGATATGAACATTTTCTTAAAGGCGAAATGTGAAATGTTAGAAAAATTAGAAGCAAATAAAGACGAAAAGGGCAAATCACAACAACTTAATAAAGGTATTCTAACAATTTTGTAACAAGCGCAAATAATCAAGGGTGTAAATATTGTAGTAAAGCGCATTCAATTTATAATTGCACAGAATTTTTAAAGATGGGAATAGTAGATAGGATTGCAACAGTGAAAAAGTTGAAATTGTGCCTTAATTGTTTAAGGGATTCTCATTTTGCTATTAATTGTAAATCTAGAAAATGTTTTAAATGTAACAAACCGCACAATTCTTTATTGCACATAAACGCAAATAATGTACAAGGGGAAGATCATGCAAGGGTTCAGGGTGAACGAACAACCAACGAGAATAACGATGCCACGGGAAATGTGTCGGTCACCAATACGTCACTCCTTGATAAGACAATCGCGTTACCTTCGATCTCACAGGTGTTGTTATCAACTGCTTTGGTTAAAATACAAAATGAGGATAAGAATATTATTTGTCGCGCTTTATTAGACAGCGGGTCACAAAGTAATTTCGTTACAGAAAATATTTGTAGGAAATTAAATTTAGCGACAACTGAAGTCAATTTTATGGTTAAGGGAATAGGAAAAACGTTAGAAAATATTAATAAACAAGTAAACTTTACGATTTTACCGGTTGTTAACAATAACAATGATTTTGAAATGAATATTAATTGCTTAGTTTTACCTACAATAACACATAAGTTACCACTACTTACCTTTGATAGGAGCAAATTAAATATACCCACAAATTTAGAGCTTGCCGATAAATTATTTCACATCTCAAGCGACATAGATATTTTGTTAGGATCAAACGTATTTTGGTCGGTGATGTGTGCGGGACAGCATCGTCTTGGGAAAAATTTGCCTGTATTACAAAATACACGTTTAGGTTGGATTGTGGCAGGTAACGTTGGCCAATCCTCAAATAGCACGATATCAACAACTCATTTAGCAATAAACGCAGAGGATAATTTACTTGAGAATTCAATTACAAAATTTTGGAATTTAGAAGAAGTGAGCAAACCAAGCGGTACAGTACTAGGCTTGGATGAGAAGTATTGTGAACAACATTTTTGTAAAACAACGCGGCGCAATGAGTTAGGGCGCTTCGTAGTTGATATTCCGTTCAAGCAATCATTGCATAAACTTGGAAAATCCAGGAATATGGCTTTAGAACGATTCTATGCATTAGAAAGGAAGTTAGAAAGAGATTCAGAATTAAAGTTTCAATACGTTAAGTTCATGAGAGAATATGAACAACTAAATCATATGAGCGAAATCACTGATACTTTGAGAGATGAGGGATATTATTTACCTCATCATGCGGTAATTAAGAGCAGTAGTTTAACTACAAAATGTCGGGTAGTTTTTGATGCATCGGCAAAGACAGATAATGGGTTATCGCTTAACGACGTCCAGTTTAGCGGCCCTGCGTTACAAAATGAGCTTTTTTCTATATTATTAAGATTTCGTAAATACAAGTTCGTAGTCACATCAGATATAACTAAGATGTATCGACAAATTCTAGTTGAACCCACCCAACGGAAGTTTCAAAAGATTTTTTGGCGGGAGGATTCGTGTAACGAGTTAAAATGTTACAATTTGAATACCATAACGTACGGTTGTAGTTCAGCTCCATACTTGGCCATTAGATCACTAATACAAATAGGAATCGAGAATAAGGAAGCTTTCCCACGAGCGAGTAAGGTTATTATCAACGATTTTTACGTCGACGATTTGTTAACAGGCGCAGATACGGCGGCAGAAATCATAGAGATCCAAGACCAGGTTTCACAATTATTAATGAAGTCGGGGTTTGAATTACGTAAATGGCTTTGTAACGACATGTCAATGTTAGATTGTTTTAAGATCAACAAACAAGTAGAATCATGTATTTTGCCAATAGGGGAACATGATCATAAAACTTTGGGAATTTATTGGGACGCGAAAAATGATACTATTCAATATTCGATAGATGCAAGCAAATTAGTTAATAGAAATTTATTTCCAAACGCAGCATTCTTTCAACAATATGTCAAATTTTCGATCCGTTAGGTTTATTAGGACCAATCATTATCGTGGCAAAGTTAATCGTGCAAGAGCTTTGGTTAAAGAAAGTTTCTTGGGATGAGAAGCTATGTGGAGAGTTACTCAGAAACTGGGAAAGATTTCAAATTGAGTTAGTCACTGTGAATTCTATAAAAATTCCTCGGCAAGTATTAACGCTCACGCTTCAGAGAATACAATTACACGGCTTTAGTGATGCCTCTGAAAGAGCGTATGGAGCCTGTATTTATTTAAGAAGTACAGACTCAGAAGGGCGCTTTAGTTCGCAATTATTATGCGCAAAATCGCGCGTGGCACCAGTCAAAATAGTAAGTTTACCTCGTTTAGAATTATGTGCAGCAGTGTTGCTTGCAAATTTAGTTTATAAAGTAATTGAAGCATTAGAAATTCATTTTGAAAACTTGTTTTTGTGGACAGATTCAACAGTGACATTAGCGTGGATAAGAGGTAATCCGAAGCGATGGAAAACTTTTATAGCAAATAGAGTTAGCGAAATTCAGTCGATGACTCAAATAGCAAATTGGCATCACGTGAAGGGGAGCGAGAATCCTGCTGACTTACTTTCACGGGGTTGCTCAGCGCAGGTTTTAAAGGAATCAAGGTTTTGGTGGCAAGGTCCTTCTTGGCTATTGGTAGATGAAGGTAATTGGAACTTGGAGGAAGTGTGTCTTGATTTAGAAATTCCAGAGGAAAAAACAGTAGTTAGTCATGCCATAACCAAGAGCAACTTTATTTTGGACATCATAAATAACTTTTCTAGGTTAACGAAATGCGAGCGTGTTTTGGCGTATATGTTAAGATTTTTAAGTAACGCACGATTGTGTAAGGAAACGAGAAGGTATGAGGGGTTGGTACCTGATGAACTGGAAGGTGCTTTAAATCACCTCATAAAAAACGTTCAAATTAATTGTTTTTATCTAGAGTATTTGGACCTAGTTAATAAACGCCCTATTAGAAAAGGTAGTAAAATTTTGGGGTTAAATCCTTTCATGCATAATCAACTCATTCGTGTAGGGGGTAGAATTATGAATTCTAGTTATTCATTTGATAAAAAGCATCCGCTCTTGCTTCCAAAGAGTAAACTGACAGATATGATTATTGCACATGAGCATATAAGACTCATGCATTGTAGTGTTCAAGTATTGTTGTGTTCGGTACGCGAGAAATATTGGCCTATTTCAGGTCGCAATGCTTGTAAAAAATTGTAAGAAATTGTTTGGTTTGCATTAAGGCAAGGCCTAGAGAGGCGGAGTATCTAATGGGTAACTTGCCCGAAGTACGCATTAATAGTAGCTATCCATTTATGAACGTGGGAATTGATTACGGGGGACCTTTTGCAATAAAAGATCGGTCAACGAGAGGTGCAAAAGCCATAAAGGCATATATATGTATATTCATTTGTATGTCAACAAAGGCCGTACATTTAGAAATCGTATCTGATTTAACAGCGCAAGGTTTTTGGCAGTAATGAAAAGATTTATGAGTAGACGCGGTAAACCGAAAAATATCTACTCAGACAACGGCTCCAATTTTGTGGGCGCTAAAACGAAATAGATAAATTGTTTGAGTTGTTGAGGTTAAATAAGGAAAACATTAATGATACACTAGCACAAGACAGAATTAGTTGGCACTTTATTCCACCACGTTCGCCTAACTTTGGGGGTCTCTGGGAAGCGGGAATAAAAAGTACAAAGCATCATTTAAAAAGAGTACTTGGTAACACTTTATTAACATATGAAGAGTTCAATTCCATTATAGTACAAATAGAAGGGATATTGAATTCGCGTCCTTTGTGTCCCCTTTCCTCCGATCCCAATGATCTGGCAGCTTTGACACCGGCTCACTTCATTATTGGTCGGAGTATCACAGCCATTCCGGAAGAAAATTTTACGAGCACCCCTGAAAACAGATTAAAGATATATCAACGGTCACAAGCCATAACACAACACTACTGGAATAGATGGAACAAGGAGTACGTGGCAGAACTACAAGTGCGTACCAAATGGAAGCAGCAGGGCAGCCAACTGGTGAAGATTGGAACGATGGTGCTGGTCAAAAATGAAACCAACTACCAAATCAGATGGCAGTTAGGAAGAGTAACGGCTCTTCATCCAGGTGGTGATGGTGTGGTGCGGGTAGTAGACATTAAAACTGCATACGGAGTGATAAGACGGGCACTGAATAAACTATGCATTTTACCAGTTGAGTGACAGATTTTTTTTTTGCTTTTGAAAGATATCCTTTCAAGGTGGGCGGGATGTTGAAGAGCGGTTTTAATTTAAATTAAGAAACATTTCGCGCCAGTTTTAAGTGGGGACTAAGAACTATTGGTGGTGATAAATACGGGGAGAGAACGTTACGAACCTTCATACGATGTACAAGTGTTATATTATTGTATCAGTATTATAAGAGATTTATGTTATATTTACAAGTGTATTTTTGTTTGTAAGATTTTTAATACAGTCCACTTATATGTACCAGCGTTTTTCGAATATTATTCAACAATAATCGCATCAAAAATTGCTGATTTAAAAAGGGGCCCTAGAAAAATTAAAAAGAAAGGAATTGGTACAAATATGTTTTATAAATTTTAAATGGATAATTGAAAATATCTTTTCTAGGTGTAATCGAAAATGAGAATATGGCACCCGCCGAAGATGAGAACGAGCTAAATTTGGGGAATGAAATAGCACTTTCTCATAAGATACTGAATGAATCTTAATAATATAATCTTCAATTTATTGATATTTTATAATAGAGATATGCAGTTTATTATATATACGGTTAGTTTTAAAGAGATTGCAGTTTATTATAAATTATACATTATTGTCATCACAAATAAATTCATTTCCATTAGTACTAAGTTTTCTTAATTTCAATTGCTTTTCCCAACGCCACTCTGTTGTCTTTGAAGGTGGTAAATTATTTGTGCTTGATTGTTCCAGATACAATTTATATTTTCGTTTTTTCGGTTTTATGGAATGAGTATCCATTATAATAAGTACCTATCAGTTAAAGTCAATACCGTAGTTAAAAAATAATTAACACTATCATATTTAAACAAATACGGTTATGTTTGTTTTCAAAAAACATAGGTACATGTACATACATGCGCAATTAAATTTTAAACAAGGTGTCTCAAAACTTGCAGGACGTTTTTGCATAATTTAAAAATCTTAAGGTGCTTTTACATCACGCAAATCGCGAAAGCGGATCCGCAAAATGTTTGTGTTCGTGAATTTTGATTAGTCCGTAGAAATCTGCATCACTATTTCGGACCAGTGAAAATTCACGAACACTAAATTCTGCGGATTCGCTTTCGCGTCATGTGAAAGCATCTTTACATTAATCCAATCGCGAAATATGGCTGTACAAATATAACCCTATCAGGAATTATCAAACGGATCGTATATACGAATCTGTCTATGCGAAATCTTTTATTATTGTATAGTTTTTATCAGGCGAAATCCATATTTATGGTGTTAAAGCATGTATTAGGATTTCCAATAATTTGTTTGTTTCTATTGGAGATTCCGTATTAAATTAATTTGGATCTATGCGGAATTCCACAAAACATCTGGTTTCTATCTGGTTGTATTAGGAATTCCAGCTCAAGTATGTATTTGGTTTTCCAATGGTTTTCGTTTGTATTTGGAATTCCGTTTTAAAATTAACTAGGATCTATACGGAATTCCAGATTTTGGTTTTTATCTGGTCGTATTAGGAATTCCGGTTTCAAATACTCACATTCAACCAGATAAAAACCAATACAGTTTTTTTTATTGGTTTCTATATGACTTTTTCAACAGGGAAGGGCCTTCTGCCCTTCCTTGCCGTTATTGGGGCGACTATACTTTCAAATTTTGTATTTTTACCTAAGGGGATACAGTAATGTAAATATGCAATTTCATTGAAATCCGTTAATAAATAACTTAGTGAGAAGGGCCCGTTTGCCCTTTGGGCCGATACGGTCTATTACCTAATGGTGTTTTCTCAGTTGACAAATTTAATAAACGTTTTTTAAATACTTTTTTTTTATAAATTTAATTCATTAACTGCTCACGATAAGTTATATAATACACAAAACGCACAGAACAAATTCGTATTTTTTGGAACATATTTTGTTAATTTATGAAGAAGTTATAATACAAAACAACACTACAGCTCTAATTTTGGATTGGATTGGATTTTTGGATACACTAGACTTTTCATTAACATGAGTTTTGTATCTTGACATAAAATAAATATACTTCAACGTATTCACTTCGTTAAAGGTTTAAAATTCTTTAATTTACTTTAAATACCTACTAAGATTTTTTCGGTGGCTTTTTTCCTTGGATAATTTTTCCGCGGCTTTTTTTTCCGTCGGCGTTTTTTTCCGTCGGCTTTTTTTTCCGTGACTTTTTTCCGCCGGCTTTTTTTTCCGCGGATTTTTTTTCCATGGCTTTTTTTTCCGCTACCCGGTGTGCTCTCTACTCAAAACATTTATTAGTGCGCCCCTCGAGATCAGAGGCCAAGCTACAATCTCTTGACTGCATAATTAAATAGGAATAACGTTTTGTTTGCTTCATCTATTTTAAGTTACATTACTTTTCTAGTGCAGTAATAGGTTAAAAATTGCACAATTCCTAAACCAATGATGGTCTGCTAATGTTAAATGTTCTTTGTGCATTGCTAGGTAAAGCTACTAAATAATTATTGTTATAGAAAAGTGAAGGTATCCAAGACATATTATTACAAAAAATACGTTATATTTGGAATCAAAATCATTGGAACAAATGTATAAAATTAGGGAACATCCGTCATAGGAAAAAGAAAAAAAATGCAAGTTGAGTAACTACAATTTGCATGATGTAATTAAAGTAGGTATCTGTTCCCTACGAATTTGTCAGAAGATGAAATTGTTATATTTAACGGGAAGTGTAGTGATAAATAAGATTCCTTATCATCATAGTTCGTAAGTAAGACTAGTGTTACATATGTGATGTAGCATTAGAGCGTTAAACACTGTTACTTACGAGACATGTTTTGTTATACAACGTGTGTCCCAGATAACATTTCCAGCATGGGGATCTCGCTTATTATAAAAGATACAGATTTGGTTAAATTAGATGAATTACTCCTAAGGATTAGTGAAATTATAGGACACTCTTCAATTTCCAAATTTCCACGCATTTTTAAGACTTATGACAAGAAAAAGAAATTTGACATTTTTCTTTTTCTTTTTTGTTATATTATAGACACAAATTTTATTTACACTTTCTTAAGATATTTTTTATGCAGAATTTAAATATCAATTTAATTATCTAATTTAACCAAATCTGTATCTTTTATAATAAGCGAGATCCCCATGCGTGAAATGTTATCTGGGACACGTGGTATATCCAGCTATGAAAACTTTGCTATTGCAGTAACGTTTTTATGTTGTTTCTGTGACATTTTTGACTTCTTCTAATCAATCCTACACATGCCCTATTGAGCGTCAGACTGTGTTGTCTGGTCCTGCATCCACTCCCTCCATCTCTTCCCGTCTCACTATTGTTTTAATCTACTCTAGTATCACACCCCTTTCCTCTGCTATTTTCTTAATTTGGTAGATCCATTCTTTCCTTGATCTACCTTTTCGCTTTTTTGGTGGCTTTCTCCCTTCCGTTATAGTCTCCTTGCCTGCAGTTACCTACCTTGGTTCCATTTATGTTAGAGGTGTCCATACCAATTCAGCTGCCTCTTTCTTATTTTTCCTTGTATTACCTCCTGCTATTCTCCTGAGATGTTTCATTTCCATGGCATTTATTTTGGCCCCGTATTTTTTCGTAAATGTTCACATTTCGCTGGCATTATGTTGTTGATGGTAGCGTTATAATATTGGGTACATATTTTCTTTTTCACCTATAGAGCTAATGAGCTATGTCTTTGTGGTCTAGAATTGTCATGGTGTAGGTAATTGTAATAGATTCCTGACGATTTGTTTGCTGTATTTTCCCATCCTCCGTTATTATACCTCCAAAGAATTCGAACGTCGTTACTCTAGAGATTCTTGTTCTTACATTTGATGTCCTTATTGGTTTGATCATTTTGTTTCTTATTTAGTGTCATGGTTTTGGTTTTATTTATGTTCACTTCCATTTTTTACTATTTCTAAATTAACACTGCATTGAAAAAGCGTGCAGTAAGTTCAAATGGAAGAATGTTTTGCATGCGTCCATCAGATGAGAATTATGATACATTCATAAAAAAACTTGAAGCAATATACATATATGGTCATTGCAATATAAGATCTTATTAAAACGTATTATATATGAGACCACTTGAATGTTTTATTTTGTGAGTGAAAAATGTCACGAATATTGAAGAGACTGGATTTGAATATTCTAATTTTCTTAGGTGTAGAATTAAAAACGTTTAAGGAAACTTCAAGTTAGTGAACCCGTCTTTTTGGCATGCCTAGAAGAGAAATCAAAAATATGGAACTCGTCAACTTTGTGAAGTAAGTTTTAAATGATAAAGTCGAGTCTGCTCATTAAAAACGGTGTAATAGCTTTCTTAAAGCGGCAAAATGAAGGTTACAGTCCTAGTCCAAAAAACTTAGAAACCCTTGCGTTTCAACAAGTGCAGAGATTTAAAGGGTGCGGCAGAAAGAACTCACCGATTTGGAGAGGCAGTGGGAAGCGAGCAGCGACAGTAGAGTGGTGGGGGGCGTGGCTTTGAGTAGCTGCATACGTGCCGTTTTCAGTGTACCTACGCCATATGGCTTGGTCCGTTATTGAACATCGTTCTTTTGTCGTGGAGCAGTTAATAAACAAAATTGTAGGTGTTGGTCTGAAAAAACCCCAAGGAACTTCACCAACAACCACTTCACAGTCCCATAAGGTAACAGTGTGGTGTGCTGTTTTTAATTTTGGTGTGATTGGTCCGTATTTTTTTGATGAAAATGGCGAGACTGTTATACTGTAAACAGCGATCGGTACTGTGTCATGCTCCATAACGTCCTGCAGCCAAAACTTTTTTCAGACCAATACCTGCAATTTTGTTTTCTAACTGCTCCACGACAAAAGCACGATGTTCACCCCCCCCCCCCCCCCACTCTACTCTGTCGCTGCCCGCTTCCCACTGCCTCACAAATCGAAGAATTGTTTCTGTCGCACCCTTTATAAATGAGGTGCCAGATGAATAATATTTGATGGCAAAAGTTGCTACTATTTTGCTGCTGACGTGAAGAGCTGTGCAATTTATTAATCTAAGACTTTCTGGATTACGATAGGAGCGTGGACATGGTCCACGCGTACGTAGTACCCCCTCAAATTTGGGCCCTTTTTACTACCTCCCTGACCAGTCATCCGACCCCGCAACGGCCGCAACGTCAATCAAGCCATCCCACATGTCAGATGAACCCGAGGATGGTGGAAGGGGAAGCGGCTTTAATTGTAGCCTCGTCTGGCCAGGATACCCCCAACAAGTGCGGGACACCCACAAAGTATATGTGGTGTGTCGTCTTGTCGTGTATGTAACATCCTCTACAAAATGGCGATTCTACGTGCATGTTTAGTTTACAGTGCCCAGAAAGTAGCCGCATGTTCTTTTTTGATACCCCTGTGCAAAAACGCGCCAGGCTACGAGATAGTGCTCTGAAGGCCTCTCTCGCATGACCGCAATCTAGCATCAAGTTTCACCTAGGCTGTGATGGGCTTGGATATCTTCAGTTATTAAGTTGTTTAGTGGATACTGTAAGTGGAAGAGCCAGTTTTGGACCTGTTTTGAGGTCAGTTGGGCTAATTCACCGGCTTTCTCGTTGCCTTTAGTTCGAGTATGCCCCTTAAGCCCATACAAGCTCGAGGGTGTTGCTGCTTGCTGTAGTGCGTGCTGACATTCAGACAGTGGCGCCGGGTTTTTAAAATCTACATGGGGGCAAGGGGCAGCAGCACTACAGAAAAAGCTCACCTTTTAAAATCATGAGGGGCAACGGTGTAGGTATTTTTTAATATTAAGATAAAAAAACTACTTTATTGCAGTTTCATTTTTATTCATAGAAGACAAAATTTTGGAAAAAACATCTAAACTGCATAAAATGTATTTCTTCGTTTGTAATAGAGTACGACATACGAAATATTACCATATTCTATGTTGTGAATGAAGATTTAACGAAATAACTGATGTGCTAACAGCGACATCCTAGGAAAAGACTAAACAAAACATTTTTTCTGGTTAGTATCGTCACAGATTGTGGTATCGTGTATCGGGATCGGTCCTGATCTCCTGATATTTCTGAAAATTTTTAAATTCTCACTTTCACGGCGTGAAACAGATAGATATAGAGTAAGAGTATATAGACCTATTCCTAACATTTTTACGTATAAAATTAATGTGTCTCACTTTCCCAATTTTGTTCATAGTCAAGTTCATGTGCCAGTGAAGTGCATGGGGGCCATGCCCCCACGCAATCTGCCTACATGGGGGCCCGCGCCCCGCTGCCCCCACGAAGTCGGCGCCACTGCATTCAGAAACCAACCTAGAGGTTGCAAGGCAGCCCTGCTGTCACTGGATATTCTAATAGTTTTGTTCTTTATGTTATGCATAAGAAATTTTCTTGCACTAAGCGTTAATGCTACCAATTCTGACTGGAATAGTAGGAAATTTTCCTAGTGGTTGGATGGTATGGAACTTCAGTTCTTTGGAGTTAAATACCAGTACTTGCTCCTTCTATTGTTTTAGATTTAGATCCATCCATGAAGATGAATATGTCAGGTTGGGATGCGCATCTAAGAGGTGGTAGTTTTTCCCTAATATAAATTGTGGGATGAGTGAGTCAGATGCGCCCCTCCAGGATAGGCAGTCTCTCGATTGCCACGCCCAGAATTCGAGAGCGGCCCAGCTTAATACCTGTTATTCAACCCCTTACTTTACAGACGCAAGGCGGCTTTCTCACATATAGATCTAGTGGAGACAGACGTATAAGACAAGGACTTCCATGACGGCTGTGGGAGTTGTTCGCAATTCGACCATGCATGAACTCATAAAAAGGATACTGCTGAAAGAATTATTCCAACAACTAGCTCCACCGTTACAGGAGCATCATCCACTTCTCTTCAAAAATTTACTGCAAATGCTGATGAAATTGGCAACTCAGCTACCTAGTAGTAGAGCTTGTTCATTTCCTTGTGGCGAAACCAATGTCAGATATGGCGGTTAGTTTACCTAATAACTCCGCCCTTCATTTCTAATCTGGGCATTAGATTTGATTTTAAACTGGTTCAGTTGCCCGTAAGTATCTTAGGACAGCCCACTTAGTCTACTGCGCATACAACGTTTTCGCCACAAGGAAATGAACAAGCTCTATTACAAGGTTCTTTAAAATCGAAGGTATTAATATCTCCAATTGTTCTAATCGTACTATTCATGTTAATATTTATGATAATGCTTGGGAAGTTCTTTTGAAAATTGAATGATTATACCTCCTTTACTGTTTGTTGTTTGGTTAAAAAAGTATTAAAAATCAACAAAAGTAATTATCTGTACTTTTATATGGTGCTGTGCAGATGAATTTTGCATTTGAACACCTATCTAATGTGGAGTGAAAAATGGTGACTACATGAATTGCAAAAGAATTGAATAATAATTTTTTTATTATACATAAAAAGCATTAAAAAAATTCATACTCTATCATTATATCAGATTTTTAATACAGTAAAAAAATTTATAAAACTAAAGGTTAAGTGAAAGCCAACACATACTTAACCCATGAAATTATGTTAACACATAATTCTCAAGATGTAGGTATATTTATAACAAAATTTTGTTAACAACTCACTGAAAAATATTATATATACATAATTTAATTGTCAGTATTTATACTTACATTTAGAATCACAAAATAGTAAGAAATAACGTTTTTTGTGTAAAAAAATGGCCACATTAAAAAATAAAACTGTATTAAATTAAAAGCATTCTAATCTACATCCGATGACATAGCAACATCACCATTTGCATTAATAACAAGAGTGTCATCTTCGTTATAGTCAATACTAAGAACAGAGGACCTTCGCACTCGTTTAACACGAGTCCTTTCGCATTCAGAGTCAGAGTCCGTCCGTTCTTGTTCACAAACACTGTCACCATTTGCCCTACCATTCTGTAATTTAAGAGTACTATTCTCTTTCTGTAACACAGCCACTGTGTCCTTAGCCTTACGTAATTCTTGTTGTAAAAATAGTATGGTACTTTGCATACCTTCAACATCTTCATCTAAATCGGTTAAATACGAATCTAACTCTTGCTGGGATTGCCTAACTTCTTCAGAAAATTTCTTCTGCAATTCTAACTCGCCCTCCAACAAAGCGATTCGACCCGAACTGGTCATTTTACCTAATTCTTCATTTTCCTGGTATAACAATCGACATTTCGCCATTAGTCTTTTACCGGTATTCGAATCGGGTGTAAATTTCCATGCAGATAGCTCATTTTGAGTATCTTCTAACCGTAAACGTGTAGTCTGAAGTTCGTTCCTTAATAAATGAAGAAAACTGTTCACTGCCGGATCTAATAATGTGGATCTTAACGAGGACGAAGTAGGAATTTGAGCACTTTTTAGTTCATTTACCTGGCACTTTAAAGTAAAATGTTAATTTATAGTTAACACATTTGCAGGTGCAGTGATTCAAATGTTCGACATCTTGTAAAGATACACTTTGCATAAAAAAACAGTTATGTATTGCAACAAGAAGTAAACGATAATAAGTATTCAAAATATTTTAATGTACGTAGGTACAGAAAGGTATGAAACACATTACCTCAATTAATACTCTACGATCACGATGAAGTCTTTAAGTTGCATTACCTTCTGAAAATTTCTTTGTATGGCTTGTCGCTACTTACTTGTGTTTTAAGCGTAACTAGATTTGGTTAAAAATGGAAATTGCATATTGCAAATTTAAAAATTTCAGATTTAAGTACAGTAGAACCTCGCTTAACCGAGCTAATGTGGACCGACGTAAACTCGGATAACGCGGACAAATGTTTAATTGCATCAAGTTTTTGTTCTAAAGAAAGCACAACGCGTTTTCTTTTTGCACTCACATCGATGTTTTCAACAAGCAACGGATAAATGAAACTTTCACTTGCACTAATTACTGACGAATGAATGCCGCCGGTAATATTAACTACAATAGCGAAAACGAATAGAGAAGAAAGCGGCAAGTCGGTAGGGTGGCACGGGTAGCACACGTGGCAAGGTCACAAATACCTTCGTACAATTGCATATTTAATCACGTAGTATAAATTGCACTTATAAAAAAATTTTTACGTATGTATTTAGACTCGGATAATACGGAACCTCGGTTAATCAAAGCTCGGTAAACCGAGGTTCTACTGTAGTTAAAACAGGAGAAATGTGAAAAATTAAAATTCCTCCCTTCTCAATGAGTTTGTTTCTCCATAGTTGTAACCATACATTTTTAAAGAGCAACAGATGACATAATTTAATCTTTTAACTCTTCAAATGATTTACAGTTGTGAGATCAAATGGAATAGTGTTCCAAAATTTTCATCACATTACAGAGTGTGTAAATGATACATAAAATCCCAATGTCACTTCTGTTGCATGGATCAGTAAAATTTTGGTTTTGTAACTAGGTTTCATTATAAAAATTGTTATATTATTCTACAACAGACTATGCTCCAAACACAAGATTATACAAAGGATATTAAACTTATATCAAACTTCTAATGTTTCTTTAAAAATGAAAGTAAAGAAAATTACACAAAAGAGTAGGTCGCAATAATATTGCTTGGAATTAAAGCGATCTTATATCAAATAATGACATTGACAAAAAGTGTAAGTAATGTATTTCATGGTATTTTGCTTTTGTACCCTGTTATAAGAACTAACAAAGCTTAGTTTTGACACCCCAGCACTAGATAATTGTTGTTAAACATACAACGAAAATTTACTGATACAATAATAAAAGTATTAAACATTACAGTCAGATACACATGAATGTCATGTTTGTAGAAACTGGAAATACACCACATGCGATGTCACTAAGTGGATATTACAACTTATCTTTAAACACATTTTTTGAGTTAATCACTACAGTGATAAAGTGTCAAAAAGTTGCTACCAAAAACTACTTTTCTAAAAGTACTTGGAAGTCGTTAGGATATTTTCTTTTCACACACTAAACTGTAAGAAAAACCACTTTCGATCGTGAACATTTGAACCACTCCACCGAGTTTGCTTTTCAAAGTAACTACTAACCACTAGGTCCTGAGACTCCTGTTCTTTAGCGGCAAGTCGGCGTACCAAAACCTTTTCACGTTGCTGAGATTCAGACAGCTGTAGATGGACTTTCTCAAGGGACTGTCGCAGATCTGCAATATCGCCTGCAATCACGAGCGCATTAGCACTTCCGCACTTCACTAAAGTAACACCGCACTCCACGGTATATAAATTACTTTTTTCCCTACACTTCACCAATGACTACGTTAACCAACATAAATACAAATGACAACACTTATTACTACTATTACTTAATCGTCTCAAGTATAGTCATAGATATAGTCAAAATATTCCACAAATTCGTGGATAGAGTATCTACCTTCCTGTTGGCCTATTTTCTCCTCGAGACCCGTCACGTAAATATCTTGGTGTTTCCAACGATCCACCAATTCATTTAACGAAAGACCGCTCAACTCTGCCTCCGATAAAATTTCCCTCGTGTGAAATTTTTTTCGTCCACCATCCGGACTTTTTGAACCGCTCTGTTCTGTCATTTTCTAATCACCAACAAAATAATTCACCTCCTAAAAAATTCACCGTCAATTTATGTAAAAACAGTAACGAGTCAACAACGAACGGCCATTAAACGCCTTCAACTACATTTCATTCTGGCGGTATCACGAGAAAATATGACGAAATAATACTTACTTCTTGATATATGAGATTATTAAACTTTAGAATACGTATAAAAATAAACTGGGTAAACTTTTTTGTAACACAATGAGATTAATTTGTTACACATTTGAGTGGATTTTTCATAAATAGGACCACTACGTTTATAATTTGTTGAACATGACAACTGATCGACGTTTCGTTTCCGTCTGGTCGGTAAAATAACTTCCTCATATTCTATTATCCACTAGATGGCACTAATATCAAATACAGAATGTATTTGCTCAATGGTATTTTATAACATATACAGGGTGTCTCACGGTGACCGTCGGTTAGAAGTATATCAAGAACTGTAAAAGCTAGAAATTTGAAATTTTGCACATGCGACATGGAGTGTTTAATCTATTAAATAAAAATATTTTCCAAATGGCAGCACTTCCGGAAATACCGGAAGTGAGCATCAACTTCTTTATTTTAAATACAGGTGTAGTCACATAAGAAGGCGAGAACCGGCGCAACCCGATTCATGACTCCGAAAGCCGATTACCTACTGTAAAAATACAAGTCAGTTGCGTATCATAATAAATGCATTCACACAAGTGCATTTTTTTCAGTAACTTATTCGAATTTCATTATATATCACTAAAGTATGTAATTATCCAGTAATTATAATTTAACAAATAACGTTAATGTTCATATTTAGTGATGAATAAACATATCTACAACAACAAAGTGAAACGACACTGACTTATAGATACGCGAAATTTTACAAGCAGCGTAAATTCGTCGTTTGCGCATTGCCGCGCTCGCCTTCTTATGTGACTACGCCTGTACAAACCAGGCAATTTTTTTTCACATTTTGATGTGTCATAAAATGTTTAGTAAGTATGCTTAAAATAATCAGCATATCAATTTTGATTGTTGAGAAAAAAAATTTTTTTCACTGAAAAATGCCAAAGGAAATAAAATTGAAAGTCGAAAGTGGTAAAAGTTGGGGAAATTGGATTTTAGGTTCTCAATGTCAAAATATTGAGACACAATTGTCTGTCATGGATTATAAAAAATTGCCCGCGGTTACGGATCTATTTGACGTTATATCCAGACTTAAGAAAAACTTTAAGAAGTCTCTTTTTTTAAATGGAATGTCTATCTAATTATCAGCCTATTCGATGCAGAAATAAATTTCCTTTAAATTGATATACCATGTTCCTATACCTAAAATCAATGATTACAGAGTTATTTACATTTTTCTAATTAAATTTATAGTTACATACTTTACAAAACATAGTTGGCTTTGAAAATTTTCAAAAAACTTTTATTCAATTGTTTCTTATGATGACAGTTGTCAGTTTGAAAGTTTACGCTACATTTACGTTTGTTATCAGTGTTATCTGTTTGAATTTTGATTTTTGCGCTTAATATTTGTTTTTAATTGGGAAATATGGAATACACAAACGCTGATATTTTAAATTTGTTTTACATTCATGGCGAGTCTGCTCGTATTACTTTTCGGACCTGCAGAACCTTTAACTATTGAATAAAGAATCACTCAACACTTTAACGAAAGATATCCGCATTTACCTACAATGACAGAACGAAAAATCAGGATGATTGAAAAGAATTTCCTAAATTTGGGCGAAGTAAATGCCCCACGAAGTTTGGCAAAGCCAATTGTCCCCAATGACGCTGCAGTAACCAATGTATTGGGATATTTTAATGTTTTCCCTGAAAGTTCTGTTCGTTCGGCGGAAAGAGACCTTGGATAGTCAAGAAGGACGTGCATAGATAGAATTTTAAATAATCATAAAAGCATAAGAAACATTTGAATAAAAATTTTTTGGAAATTTTCAAAGCCAACCATGTTTTGTAAAGTATGTAATTATAAATTTAATTAGAAAAATGTAAATAACTCTGTGATCATTGATTTTAGGTATAGAGTCCGGGCAGCAGCTGACTTTGACAGATCTGAGGGCAAAAAACGCTAACTTAAAACACGTATTTTCAGTTTACGCTGGCTAAAATTACAATTGTGAATGCAACTCTCACATTCTCTTAACGCGCGCAACCTGTACATGTGAACAGTATAGGCTGTGCTATTACGAATAGAAAAAATGTTGCCCTCAGAGCTGTAAAAAAATAGGTTAATGACGTCATCTGCCCGGTCCCTATAGGAACATGTTATATCAATTTAAAGGAAATTTATTTCTGCATCGAATAGGCTGATAATAGGTCATTTCCATCTCGTCATCAAAATGGCGTCGCCTCAGCTGATCTGGAGGGCAACAATAAAATGTTTACACTGTTTACAGTAGAATCGTATATGGTAAAGTGAATAAAGTGAACTTTTTATCGTCGTTTTAGTATATATTTAAGTTAGTGTATAAGTGAATTTTGTTTAGATTGTAAATATTTTCTCTCATGCTGTTATTGGAACAATGAACAACTGCACAATTATGAAGCACTAAAAGGTTATTAAACCATTCATAAATGGACTCCTAGTGTTTTAAATACTTACTTTTCTGAAGTAGTACTTTGAAATAATTAGTATAGTATGATTAAAATAAATACAAAGTACAAATTAACAAGCATAACCTTAATAAACCATCGGCTGTCAGTATTTGTTTACCTCCAGATCAGCTGTGTTTCCATGCGCTGTGACGTCACATGGAAATGATCTATTAAATGGTATCTACACTTTCTATAGTATTTTTCAACTAGGATTCCCGTTTTCGGATTAGTGCGTTTCATTGAATCGCCATATGAACTAAGATTTACTTGTTAGTCAGAGGTTCTATAACAATTTTAGATACCTAATTGATTCTTTAATGAATGATAATTTTAAGTACCTACTTACATATTTATAAGTAATGAAATAAATTTATTGGTATCTATATAAGAATTTTGATGTGAATCTGTTGTTAGTAAACGCCATGCACAATTCATTATGCATTACCTACACTAATGTAAAATTTTGAGAATCTCTGGCATTCGAAAATAGTTGTAGTTTTGCGTCCAACATAAACTACTGTCATCTCTTTCTGCCACATTGCGGTTATTTGTACAATATTTTAATGCTTATTGTGTGCTTAAAGTAATTTATCTATGGCCGTAAATCCTACGTTTCTGTTGCTTAGAAGTACAACCACAATTTAAACAGAGATAAAAGACAAAAAGTTTGCGTTTACTAATATAAAGCGCCAATTCGAAAACGGGAATCCTAGTTGAAAAATACTATATTTACGGTTTTATGATAAAAACGGCATACCTACTTTTTGACAGTTTTGGAGGTTAAGGCGCAAATGACAGATAATAATCGTGGCAGTCATATGCTCTTTAGCATTTGGACCCAACTCTTGATTGGTCAAAAGCTTGGACGACTGCGCATCCACGGGAATGGCACACCTTGTATTCTTACATCATGGTTTTTGTAATGGGAATGCTACAGCTGCTGTTGATGAATATCGGCAATGAGAATCAAATCGAAGAATTTCGAGCAAGAACGCATTTATCAGAGTTTTCAACGATCTGTGTGACGAACTCCACCAAGTGCCAAAATTAGATCAGAAGAAATATAAAGCATTCTCGATTTAGTAGAAGATTCGTTTTATTTATAGCTAATTAACAAATAATATAAAATTGTGTAGGCACTGTTCATAATAAACCTTGGAACTTCTTTTGAAAATTGAATGATTATACTTTGGGGCACCACTTCGGGGGTTGTGGGACTGCTTTGGGGCGCTGCAGTTACCACTTTGGTTGGTTGGTTGCTTGTTCTTAGTTCTTGTTTTAGTTTCGAAAAGGTTATAATGCTCAACGTTTTATTTACATATATACAGGGTATTTATACATAATTCGTGGATTAGAGGTTGTTGCTTCACGGCGTATCCTTGATCGTATCACGAAGCGGCGTGGGTCGTTCAGCTGGACTGCGCACTGCCACAGCATGCTGTGGCCACAGTATACGTCTTACTAAGACGTATACTGTGCTGTGGCAGTGTGGCACTGCGCTGGCGAGCCTCGTGTGGTACGTAGCTGCAGGTAGGCGTTGCCGTCGCGGGTTACCGGCACGTGGTGGTCCGTCGCTGTCGGCAGACGGCAGAGAATATTAATATTCTCTGCTGTCGGTCAGCAGACGGTTGGTTGCGCGAGTTGCTATCGGTGAGTTACTGAGTAGACGGTTTAATTCCACACTATGGTAAGCAGGATTTTTTTAATTGTAGAAGGCGATTTTGCTTGCGAGCGTGCTTATAAAGGGAGACGGGCGCTTGTGATTGGTCCGTGCGTTTGGATGTGGCTCACGTATTGTCGTAGTGCACCACAATACCTCTGCTATAGGGACCGGGCAAGTGACGTCATTAACCTATCTTTTTATGGTCTGAGTCATGAGTGCAAAATTTTTTCTATTCGTAATAGCACTCACAGCCTATAGTGTTTGCATGTACAGGTTGTGCGCGTTAATGGAACGTGAGAGTTGCATTCACAATTGTCATTTTAGCCCGCGTAAACTGAAAATACGTGTTTTGTGTAGCGTTTGTTTGCCTTCAGAGCTGTCAAAGTCAGCTGATTGCCCGGACTCTATTTAGTTAAAAAACGAGATAGTGTTAAAAATTATACTTATTTATTATTTATTTTTTTATTTATTCATGTTATGTTATTTATTATTATTATAGGTATTACAAGGGGAAAAGAGAGTGAATTTAGCGCGAGCATAAGAGGATGGGGGCAATTATGCGTGTATAATACACCATTTTTTCTATACCCCCCAAAACAGTTATTACTATAATAGGTGTTTTCTTTTTGCATGTTGTAGTTGACTTAAGTCAGCCGCTGTCAACAACACACCATTCGTTTTATAAGAATAATTTGACTCAGTTTTCAATAACCCTATTCGTTTTAAAAGCTTTATTTAAGTTTTATTTTAACCTGAGGCAGAAATGTCTTCTGACGCAAGCTTGACACAAGGCACGTCAAATTATGACTTTACCTAACCCTGTGGCGATGCAAAAAGAAAACACCTATTATAATAGCTAGCTAAAAATAATGATTGCGACGTAGCGCGCCGTTTAAATACGCAGAACATCAAAGTAACCTTGACACAGAAAAATGAGTAAAATACTACGGTTTGTGATTGGCTCAGCATTCATTTCAGTTTCGTCATGTCCATTTTTTCCCTAGGAGAAAAATGAGCCACTTTAGCCTCGCATATATATCTACGTCAAAATCGTGCCATTATACCGGCCGATTTATTAGCTCACCGACAAACTTTGTCAGGTGAAAGTTGATGTCATTTTAAGGGAAAAATGTTATTTAAGGTATGAAGCAAATTGTTTATCAAGAGGAAATTAACACCCGACCACAGTTGTTGCAGAGAATTAAGAATGCTGCTACTGAAATTAGAAATCAATCAACCAATTATATCGTTCGATGGAAAAACCCTGTAGTTCGTCGTTATGAAGCATGCATTGAAGCGGGAGGACATTTGACTCATTTGAGCATCTATTGTAATTATTTATTTTCCACTACTAGCTGTGAAGTTGACAATTATTGCGTATCCTAGACAACTGAGAAGTTTAATTTTTCTACCTAGTGGTCAATAATCTATAATATTATTCACCTAGGTTAATAATGGGAATTTGCATTCCTGTACTACCTACTTTTGATTTTTACAAGAAATTTTTTTATTTTTAATTTGTGTCTTAAATTTGACTAGCAGTGGAAAAAATTGTATATACACCACGGTGGTGAAGCCATTTATAGACCTCGCACCTTATTCCGCTCGGGGCAAAGCCCCTCGCGAAATAATCTTGGTGCTCGGTCAATAATAACAGTCTTCACCACCTTGGTGTATAATATACTATTGTTCGTTAAATCTGTGTTTACTTGATTTTGAGAATTTTTATTTTTATGGAATAATTAATAAGACCATTACCATCCATTACATAATTATTTATTGTTCATTAAATCTGTTTACCTACTTGATTTTGAGGATTATTTTTACTTTTATGAAATAATTCAAGGCTATTTAATTCCTTAACTAAGCAATATCGCAAAACATTTCAATTCACATCGACATCATCATCTTCAAAGGTAAATCATGTTATTTTGACTTCCATTATTATACACCGTGTATTTTAAGGTAGGTACTAAGACTAAGTAGGGCTCTAAAGGTCTGAATCTACAGTTCCGACAGGTTCAAATATTGAAAAAGAATCTATCGTATCGTGCTGGACTTTGCAATTTTGGAACAATAATCTTCCTCGTGCCACATGTCGAGAGATTGTTCTGATATGCCGGCATTATTATGCGTCCGAAAAGACATAGCCAGGTACCTACAACTGGGGGAGCTCATAATACATACACAAATTTTACCACTTTCTTGTTAAATATGTTTTAAAATAGGTAGTGTATAAGAAATAGGTATCTAATCTAGGGCGTTATGAACTAAATAACGCCTAAGGTCGACAGTGTATAGCCCGAGGGATATACGTCGACCGTAGCCGTTATTTAGTTCATAACGCCCGTGGTGCCTTCTTTACTTTATGTCACACTTGCAAGAAGTTGATCCCAGCAAACAGTCACGTTATTTTGACGTCCTTTACAGGTCTCATTGGTCGTTAACGTCACTCGACCTATTACTGACGATATAATGACGTATTAAAGCTCACCATTTTTTCACTTCACTTATGAGATATTATGAGGTCTGATATGAGTGAGTAATAGATTTTATTGATATTATTTTCTTTCTCACAAAGTTGGCAATTGACTCAATGAACTCTACCGGAGTTCATTGAGTTCACATCAGTTATTTTTCCACAGCTTTTTGCGTAAAAACTATCGGTTACGGTTTGTTCAAAAAGTGACTCCATTTGCTGTGTATCGGTTATTGTATTTAATGAAAGGTATACCTACTTACTTATTATAGATATTATCTATAGGTATATTTTAGTCGTACCTACCTAATTATTCAATTGTAGATGTACCTACTCTCTTATAGAATTTATAGATGATGATGGCTTATCTTTTGTGATTTCCCGGTGACTAACATTTCTTTTATGTATTTTATTCAAACATAATTTAAACTATTAACGCGAAATAGCGCTAAGTTATGAAGCACGAAATGAGAAGTAGGTTTGTGTCACATCACCGCAGCGGTAGAATGTCGGTCTTCGGAATTTTCAGCGCCCATCTCCCAAAGGTTCGAATCCGGTTAAGGGAAACTTTCAAGCAAGTATACCCTACTAAAAGCGTCGACTTTCAATTCCGGTACAAACGGGTTGGTTCAAAAATTAAGTTAAATACTTAAAATTACAGTTCTACGTAAAAATGTAGTTTTTCTCTTTTTTTGTATGGAACTGCTTAAATAATTGTTTGCATTGATAATTAAATTATGCCTATACTTGGGTGACGACCTATTAAACGGTCGTAACTGACGTTCTAAAGCTCTTAAAGTGACGTAAAAAGGATGTCATGTGTATGACGTCTATATCATGTGACATAATTCCCACAAAAAGACGACATATCTGACGTCCTACGGGCCATTTTAGTTACCTGAAATTAACGTCAAAATAACGTGACTGTTTGCTGGGATTAAGATGATTAAAACAGATTCTAACAATAAAATCAGTATAGACTCACATTTAACATCCTTGACCGTATATATGACTCATGAGGCATATAATTTTACATTTGCTGGCTCCAGTGGCGTTACATTCACTTATTCGCCACAGTAAAATAATAAGGTAGTATATGACATAAAGAAAATTTAGTTGCAGTCTTTTGAAATAAAAGTACCTACCTATACATATTGCATTATACTTCTGTATTATGTCTTTTGTATATCCTGCTGTAAATCAAGAACTTGTTACTTAATAGGTATACCTAGTGCTCTTTCTTAGCTGCATTACTAAATAGACTGATAAACTTGCTACTTACGATAACTGATAAGGTAATGTCTTGTTTCAAGAATGGGACGGGCGTGGAATAACTTCCAAAATGGGCAATTTCTATCTCTGCGTGCTACTATTTGCTTTTAAGAAAGCTTGTGTGTACCTACATTATTGATTGCTTTGTTTTGTACAATAATTTTATCTATGAATGAGTAGGTATGTATGTAGGTATGATAAAAAAATGCGAATTCAAAAACCGCAAGTTAACTTTATACACGCACTACCTACCGACGTACTACGATGCAAATTATGAAAGCGCAGACAGACAAAAATTTAAATACTTAGAAAGAACCCTAAATCTCCCCGTCTCTCATATACTATACTTATAGGCCTTGAGATTTTACTTTTTTTCAAGCAAGCGAATTATACACCACTTTTATTGTATTGTAGTTAAAACAGGATTAAAATCGTTCAAGGCTCACGATAGGTAATTGGGGTGTGAAAGTTGCACACCTGACATTTGAAAGATTTTATGCGTTTTTAACTATAAACCAATAAAAAGGTCATTTTTTAATCACACGAGCCTTAGTGATCCCGATTTGAATCTAAATTGGATTCCTTTCTTCATTTCTCTATTCATCTTCTTTTAATTTCCGTGTCTTACACAGGTCACATTGAAGAAGTATGTAAATGTAAACGTTATTGAAATAATTAGAAATGATCTGCAAGAATTAATAGCTGATGAACTTGGAAATGAAACTGGGCTGAAATGAATGAAGAGCAGGTTAGGAGATTGTACCTACTATTTTTAAGTAGGTAGCTATATCTAATTAAATAAATTGTTCTCGAATTTAAAAACTCTTATTTAAGTAGATCAGTTTAAGGTAGATACGTTAAGGTAATTGTTCATTTTTATACAAATGGTTAGGTACCCTACCTACCTACCTACCTAAACCTATCGATACCAAAGTCAATTTTTTGCATAAGTAATACCTATTAGTAGTTAGAGTACCTAACTAAAAGGTAGTTACGCTGAAATCTGAAATGGTAGAAGGCTATAGTTTTTGTAAATGTGAAAACCCTACCACTTTGAACACGAAAAGGAAGACGAGGTGATGACGCATGTGCGCAATCTATATACCTACAGCGATAAAAGAACCTTTACTTATAGTAGCGCCAGTTCAACTTGCTTTTTGCTTTAAGTTACTTCGACGACCGTTAATGACAAGAAATTGAATTCAAATATTGGTAAGTTTCGAATAATTGTAGTAGACTATCGTAAACGTGCACCAAAAAAGTCTCGTAATAAACATAATTATTATTTCTATGGGTTATTTTTGAACGAAAACGTTTACAAAAAAGTTGGTAAACTTCGGCAATTATTTATAAACTTGCAGCCAGTCACTAACCTAAGTCTTCTTATTTTAAATTAACAGAAGATCATAAACAGGTTCGACTGCATATTTTCCAAGGCTGCTCAACAGCAAACTGGATTTGGGATTTTTCGCAAACACATAATTAATACCATTATATAACTAAGTATATAAAAACACAGCGAGATAAAGTGATAGATAGGTATTTAAAAGGCTCATTTTCATTAGTATAAGTGAAGACAAAATAAATATAAATACATTTATAAAAAATATAACAAAATCAAAATTTTGTGAACAATATTTTTGACCGCAGTTTATCACGTAAATAGGCAACCTTTTTGGTTAAACAATCGCTTAATTGGTTTTTTAACCATATTAATTTCAATTTAAAAAAGTACTATACTTACCACATCAAAATTACGCACCATTCTTACCTACTTAAATTTGACAAATCGGAAATGTTCACATTTCCAAGGAAATACCTTAGCGGTTTGGATTCTACTGTGTTTGTAAAAATTATGTATGTATGTACTTGCAAAACCTTATTCACAGATTAACCATGGCATCCACCGCGCACGATGGTCGTAAATCAAGACGAAGCTTCACAAGTAAGTGTCACATATCTTTACAGCTATATACCCCTATTGATATCAAATTCCTTTAGATCTCTTAACATGTCGACAAATACTCAACATAATGGTAATAACCGGATTTATGTTTAATTACATGTTGAGGGTGAATATAACAATAGCGTTAGTAGAGATGGTTTATAACGACACTAATACAACAAATGATGATACTACTGTAAACATGAGAAATACTACTGAAATCCGAAACACAGGCACCAAATATAACTGGGATAAACACGCAACTGGCCAAATAATTGGTAGCTTTTTTTGGGGATACATTCTAACCGAGTTACCTGGCGGACGTTTATCCGAAGTAATTGGAGCACGCAAAGTACTTGGTTTTGGAATGGGATTAGCAAGCATTATAACATTGTTCATGCCAATGCTGTGCAATACCGGGTATGTTGTAGTATCGGTATTTCGTGCATTGGTAGGGTTTTGTTTAGGAGCTTCATTTCCTGCTTTACCACCTTTAGGTGCAAAATGGATTCCACCATTAGAAAGATCAAAGTTTATGGCAAATTTAATGGCATCTGCTTTAGGAGCAGCTGTTACTATGCCAATATGTGGATATTTAATTGATTCTTTGGGTTGGGAGAGCGTCTTTTACGTGACAGGAGGTGTCGGGCTGATTTGGACATTTGTATGGTTTGCATTAGTTTACGATTCACCCGCCCAACATCCCAGAATCAGCGACGAAGAAAGAAATGAGATTGAGGCAAAAATTAAAGACGGTCAAGGGTCTGGAATCAAACCAAAACATGTACCGTGGAGAAGTTTTCTTACTTCCTTGCCAGTTTGGTCAATTGCAATTACTCATGCTTGTTCCGTATATGGATATTTTACGCTTGTCAATCAGCTACCGTTATTTATGAAAGAAGTTTATAATGTTAGTATTAAGAAGAACGGATTTTTCTCCAGTTTTCCATACTGCGGTAAGTACTTGTCACTTCGTAGTGAAGCCTTAATGGGCTTAACACTATTCTTTTAATTGCAGCAAAATATGTGATGGCCGTTTTATCAAGTTGGGTTGCAGATCGGATGAGAAAAACTGGGAAATATTCTACAACTTTTATTCGTAAATCGTTCACTTTATTTGCAGTGCTTTCACCTGCAGTATGTATGGCAATAGAAGCGATATGGCATATAAACGAGAATTTCAGCATAGCAATATTTACATTGACATTGTTTTTTAATGGAGCTGTTGTCGGTGGTTACTTTTCAAATCCGTTAGACATAGCTCCAAATTTTTCTGGTACTATTATGGGCCTAGCAAATACTTTTTCGTCGTTAGGGGGATGGGTTTCGGCAACAGTTGTAGCTGAAATAACAAGTAAAAATGGTACGATAGAACAATGGAAATACATATTTTGGATGTTGGTGGTTGTATACATATGTGGTGCCTTGTCATTTACAATATTTGGTACAGGTGACCTACAATCATGGAATTCCATAAAAAGACAATCGAGTAGTATAACCGACATCAAAATTACTGAAATGCGACCCCTGAATAGTACCAACAATAAATCCTGAATAGACCATACACATTGTAAATGTATGTATTTTTGAAAAATGTGATAATTTAGAACAATAAATTATTTAGTAAAGTCTAATTGATAATGTACTTTGTTTAAGGTGGAAATGAGCGATATAATTTTTTATGAAAGATGATTTATGATTATGGATGTTGACAAGGTTATTTAGCGAGTTTGTGAGCATGATAAGAATATTAAATGGTTAAATAGATTAGGCAATTTAGTATTTATTGATTGCACAATTAAGACATTTTTTAAAGATCTTTATTACGTTGTGTAATACCTATTTTTATTGTTTAAACCCTGTCTTTGGTTTTTTTCTTTTGTAATATTATATAAACAAATAGGATCAGATAATCAGTAATTTGAATTATTCTACAATTTCATAGTGAAGTTTGAAGTAAAAATAATAAAATACATATTAAAACTGAATGTAAAGTAAGAGGTCAAGTACCTACATATGAATAAAAATCTTAAATATTGTTTGGCCGTACACACCTCTTTTTACAGCAGACGATAAAACCATCCTTTAAATAATTTATTGAATAACACAAAAACATAAAATTGACTTTGAATATGTTTATGCAGTAATGAATCACTGAACAACGCAGTATACAGGGTGTTTAAAAAAGATGCGGCAATATTAAAGGGGGTGATTGCCCAGGTCATTTTATACAAAAAAGTTCCTATAAACATAGTTCCGCAAACGCTTCGTTACCGATCTACAGCGTGTTGAAGTTTAATTAAAAAAAAGAGTAAAAATTAGATTTTTCCAAAACGGCTTGAGATATCATAATGAAATTTTAGGCGTGTTAGGTAATAGCTGTGGGAGACACATACTTTGCAATACAACACGATGTTTCAGTCGTACCAGTTGCGCGCGTATTGCCACGTCACAGGCTATTTTTCAAGAAAAAAATACCACGTTTGAAGAAGTCAAATTTTGTAAAATTTTTTTGTCTGATGGAAAATAGAAAAAATTGGAAATACTGTGATTTCACGAATAAAGAACACATTGACATTAATTAGGGGTGAAGTGGCGGTGTGGGGGAGGGGAGGGGTGTTAATAAAGCTCCCCCTCTTTCCTTTTACAAAGCATTAACATTTTTTATTGTCACTTAACAAAACTGACATTAAATTAGCATAGGTAATCGGAAAACTTCTTTCGGCGATCACAGCGCCATCTATCACGAACTTTTATGTTTCAAACAAAAAGTTCCTATTTGTTAACGCAGAATTCAAATCTGCATAATAAACTAGGGGGTGCTATTTAAGATTACGAAGTTACCCCCTCTCCACCCCCTGGGGGTGGGAGTGGGGACATCGTATTACTATCAAACAATATAGTCTTAAACAATTTTTTAGACGTATTTTTTCTTTACAATGCGTTTTGTATTTCGCGAGATATTTGGGCGGTACGGGTGGTCTGAAACACCCTGTATAATAAGTACTCCTTGATATAACATTATTAGGGCACGGATGTTGATGACCCAAAAATCTTCAAAAATGACCTTAAATATACGCATTTATTAACCTTAAAAGATGCCTTAAACATCACAAAAATGCACTCAAAATGAAAGAAAATGACTTCAAAATCGACTTATTTTTTTGAATTTATTTACATAAAAACAGTTCCACTTCCATCTGTTGAAAATACACTTTCACCGAACTCGGAAACAAATTTCCGTAAATGGCATGCTAAGGATGGTTTAACTTTTAATTTTTAAAAAAAGACTGACACAAACTCTAAATTGTAACCAAACGAAACAATCCCTTCGATGTAGCCCTTGAATTACAGAACATCACATGACAATATTTTTATCCCTGAAATTACGAGAATATTATCAATTATCAGAAAAAAGTCATAAAATATGCGCTAAAAAACTTGAAAATTACAAAATAATATTAAAAAATGCCCTTTAATGCAAAAAACTCAAAAAAATGCAAAAAAATGCAAAATAAAACTGGTGTTTTTGGAATCAGGATGTACTAAAACACATTTCTATGTACATGGGCATTGTTTTGGACGTTCAGAAAAAAAGATGACATATCATCAACATCCGCGCCCTAAACATTATAAACTCATGAATGAATAATTTGTCATCAATTATAAATACGAGCAATTAATGTTAAACGATTATGTAAAATAAAGTACATAAACACAAATAATAACTGGTTATGGGCAAAGAAGTAGTAAGTATATTATTAACGACAAGTAGGACAATAAACAACAAAAAACTTTGCAAAACACTTTAATAAGGTAAAACATATATATACAATTGGTGTAAGAAATAATAGATTGAAATTTAAAATTTGTGTCAATGTAATTAAAAGGGCATTTAAATATTGCACTAAGCCAATTCCAAGAAATTAGAAGCCATATTTAAAAATGAGCTCTTTCTATCTCTCTCTCTACCATTTACACTTTAAAAGACAATTTCTCAATTTCACGCCATTATTCCCAATTGGTCCATTTCTGTTATAATACATCCTTATTTAGTTTAATTTATGTTATAAGAGGAACGGCACAAAATTCTGTACTATCTAAATTATTTGTACTTTTTACAGTATTTAACTTTAAAGGCAGTAATTGACTAAAAAGTATTTCTGAATAGTGATATAGTTGTGTAAAATCTTTTTATATTTTTAAGCTCTAATATAAACAGACAAGGAGCATAAAAATATAATTATCCGCAAATATTCATTAACCACAAGGCAGTAGATACGACATAGTAGTGGAATCAAATGCAATTCACTTTCACCGATCCTGTGGAATTCTTAACCCCCTCAAAATCTTGCTTTGCTACAAAAAAATTTATTAACACACATACCATATAATAGAAACATCCACTCTGTCAGTGCCATTTTTTTGTATTCTACAACAATCTATTAGGATTAGAAATATTTATAGACGTGCAGGTTATGTAAAAGGTTAAGAAATTAACTTACCACAGTTTAACTTTCTCAGTTTTCTTACACAAGTATTTAATTATAAGAGTTTAATTCTTAGAAATACTTTTAACTTGTATAAACTGGAAAATCCCGTTTTATCGAATGACGAATCTGAGGTGGTATGTTTTACAACACGTTGAAAAACCCTTTCCATATACATATAAAAATCTTTGATAAAAAATTTGAAATCCTAGACACTTCGAACGACGTTCAAAAGGGAAGAAATTTTAAAATATTGAACAGCCCTTTTCATATTACAAAGATTTTATTTCCCAAACAACCCAAGCAACATTAATAGCCCCAAACACTGGGACTAGAGTGATGGCTACTTCTACAAAGTGTTTTTCACGCAGTGACAACTAATTTAATGATTTTTGTTGCATATATGTATTACTTTAATTTACATTCTTTAAGCAACGATTACGTACCGCTCACTACTGCTGTACAATCTCGGGTAAGAGAATGTGAATAGATGGTGGTTTGTTTGTGAGGGGTACGCCGTCACTCGTACCAATTGTAGACTATAGCCTCACACCACCGTGAGTAGATGAACAAAATCTCTTTCATTCAAATACTAATTTAATTAATTTCCTAATTATTCTACCTAATTTTGTGGCCTTTATATGTCCAGAGTAATCTGTTTAATCTGGTGATTAAACATTCTGCCGGCCGAGAAGGGCATGTTCAGCTGTAGGTTGAACATTCTGCGGCGCGGAGGTGGTTACCGGGACCGCGTATAGAGGTGCCATCGTGAATTCTTCTGGTGCTGTTGCACTTGGTTGCTTCTAATCCTAGGTTTAACTTTTTCCTGAAACTTTCGAGTTGTTTATTAATTCTGATTTCGGTGTTGTTAAATGTTGATATTGCTGATATCATGAGTTTCGTCTGATGGTCGGCTGTTTTCATTAATTCTTGCTGATTTTTATTCAGCGTGTTGATGTCTTTGTATACTTCATCGTTGACTCCAAATATGGATGTCAGGATGTCCCCTAACATTCCTCTTCTTTTTCTTGAGTGGATTGCTCCTATTCCTTCTTGCAACCATTGTAATTGTTTCCTTAGCTCAATCAAGTGATGGGTGAGTTCCTTGCAATGTATTTCGTCTGATATTGCCATCGCTTGTTGACATAACTTGTCGAATCCTTCTGTGGTGTTTATCGCCTCCATGATGTCCATATTGGAAGGTACAGGCACCGGAATTTATTCCGAAGAACTGAACTTCCATATTAGCCAAGCACTAGGCAAAATTTCGACTGTCTTTCAGGCAGAACTAGCAGGAATAACGCTTAGTGCGAAAACAATTCTTATGCGCGGCATAAAGAATAAAACAATAAGAATTTCCAGTGACAGCAGAGCCGCTCTGCAGGCACTAGGTCAATACAAAATCACCTCTAGGCTGGTTTCAGAGTGTCACCAAGCACTAGAGCAAGTGACAAACAGCAATACCCTTCAGCTCGTATGGGTCAAAGGGCATGCTGGAACAATAGGCAACGAAAAGGCCGATAAGTTAGCCCGACTGGCCTCAAAACAACTGTTTTATGGTCCAGAGCCGGCTCTCCCACTTACAGTATCAACTGTAAACAACTTGATTACTCAAGATACCCAAGTCCAACACAAGACTACTATCGGAGTAAAAATGCAAGGCCTCTGACTTTAAGTGATCATAACAAAAAAACTGAGGGGTGAAATTTCTTCATTTTTGGGCAGTACATTAGTCATTTATATATGTTTAACATGTGTAAAAACCAAAATGGTAGAATCAGTTGTTTAACTTTTATTTTAATTAACAGCAATAAAAACGCTGTATTTAGTATTTTCCTGGCTGACGGTCAGTTTTAACTTATCATAAAATTGTTATTGTTTCATAAATTGTTACCAAATTTACAAATGTTGTAGCACACATACTTCTGAAAAGTCGACAGCCAATAAATATTGATTATTCATATGATTAACTGGTTTTATAAGCCCTAACCGAAAATGTGCTATTTCGCAATTTACGGAAGTTAAAGAAAAAATTCTTGTTTAAAATGCTAAATTTGATATTACTTAAATCTAACTGCATTATTCTCTTATTGAAAATAAAATTTGTTTTCTTGTAATTCGAAGTAAATTTATGTTTATCGCGAAAGAAAGACGCACATATTCCCGCGAGAGGTAATTTACCACATCGTAAGCAGCGAGCGGCAACCCACAACAATGTGATTATTCTTTTGCATTGTACAAAACCATGCGCTTTATAGCAATAGTATACGACAACAGCTACCCCGCGCGCCGCGCTTCTCCCCTCCAACTGGTGCATGCATCCTTTTTTCGAAATTTCTTTAAAAAAAAACGATGTATAATGACATTATTTTTGTGAATCGTGTTAGACCACAATATAATTGCTTTAACCTTGTTATGTTACTGTCAATATTATTAATATCGAACGTTCAGGTACTGAGTTACACAAATGTCGTTTTTTCGTTATAGCTTTAAGACTAATAAACCAATTGGCCTCAAAAGCATCTCACATAGACAAAAAAGTATACATTTTTCAAATATATAAGTATCTACCACTCAGTTTCAATAATATAGCCGTAATTAATTTTTAAAGTGGAGCGCTTGTGCGATTTGAGTCATAATTAGCGCTTTTTCTCACATACACTGATACAGAAAATTAACGATGTATTGTAAAAATCTAAAACTGTACACCTTTTTGTAGAAATAAATGGTCTTTTAAGTGCACTTTATTTCATTAAATTATGATTGCTAATTACTGAGATAGAAGCTTCTAAAGTCAGAGGCCTTGCATTTTTACTCCGATAGTAGGTGGAACTTGATGTCAGACAGCCGTCACGCGAGAGAGGCCTTTAGAGGACCATCCCGTAGCCTGGCGCGCTTTTGCACAGGGCTATCCAGAAGGAACCTGCGACTACTTGTGGGCATACTATCTGGGCACTGTAAACTCAACAAGCACATGCACCGCATGGGCTTGGTCGAATCACCATCCTGTAGAGGATGCTACACAGACGATGAGACGGCGCAACACATACTCTGTGGGTGTCCCGTACTCGTCGAAACAAGACGATCCATGTTGGGGGAATCCTGGCCGGACATGGCTATGATCAGAGCCGCCCCCCCCGTCCAGCATCCTCAGGTTCATCTCACGCGTGGGGTGGCTTGAGTGATGTTGCGGGGCTGAGTGACTCTAGTCAGGGAGGCAGCACAAAGGGCCCGAATAGGAGGCCTACGTGCGCGTGGACTTTTGACCACCCTCCCATCGTAATCCAGAATCCAGAATACTGTTGTTAACAATCGACGACCGTTTCTTATTTATTGAAATTAAATTTTTTATTATTACGTACATGATCTGAGGATTTATTGATAATATTGCATGGGAGATACGAGAAAGAAGTTAGCGCCCCATACATTTTAAATTTTCTCCCACATTGTAAAAAATCTAAACAACTTTTATCGAAATACAAAATATGTCATTGCAAAGAGGAAAGGTTCTTGTAGGGCTCTCGTGTATTAGAGTTTTCCATTTTTGTTCGTATTTCTTGTAAAATATTCGTGAAATTGAATGAAGATTAAGCGACTTCAAACAAATTTTACAAAAAACTTTGTGAAAAATTTAAAAATCCCTATCAGGAGAGCCCTACAATAAACCTTCCTCTATCCATTGACACCTTTTTTGTGTTTATACAACAATGTTTTATTTAAATTTTATGTATACAGCGACACCCATGAAATCAGTTTCAATTCCAACTGGTGATGGACTCTTAAAATAATCGGCGTATCAATTTTGATTGTTGAGAAAAAAATTTTTTTCATTGAAAAATTTCCAAATCATGTTTAGGAAATAAAATTGAAAGGAGAAAGTGGTAAAAGTTAGGGAAGTGGGATTTTAGGTTCTCAATGTCAAAAGATTGAGACACAATTGTCTGTAATGGATAATAAAAAATTGCCCGCGGTTACGTATCTATTTGACGTTATTTCCAGACTTCAGGAAAACTTTAAAAAGTCTCTTTTTTCAAATGGAATGCCTATTTAATTGTCAGTCTGTTCGATGCAGAAATAAATTTCCTTTAAATTGATATACCATGTTCCTATACCTAAACTTAATGATTACAGAGTTATGTATTTACATTTTTCTATTTAAATTTATAATTACATACTTTACAAAACATGGTTGGCTTTGAAAATTTTCAAAAAATTTTTATTCAATTGTTTCTTATGATTCTTATGGTTTTATGATTATTTAAAATTCTATCTATGAAACTTCTTGAGTATCCAAGGTCTCTTTCCGCCGAACTAACAGAACTTTCAGGGAAAACATTAAAATATCCCAATACATTGGTTTCTGCAGCGTCATTGGGGACAATTGGCTTTCCCAAATTTCGTGGCGCATTTACTTCGCCCAAATTTAGAAAATTCTTTTCAATCATCCTGATTTTTTGTTCTGTCATTGTAGGTAAATGCGGATATCTTTCGTTAAAGTGTTGAGTGATTCTTTATTCAATGGTTAAAGGTTCTGCAGGTCCGAAAAGTAATATGAGCAGACTCGCCATGAATGTAAAACAAATTTAGAATATCAGCATTTGTGTATTTCATATTGCCCAATTAAAAACAAATATCAAGCGCAAAAATCAAAATTCAAACATATAACTCTGATAACAAATGTAAATGTAGCGTAAACTTTGAAACTGATAGGTAACTGACAACTGTCAAATAAAAATCAAAACATAAGAAAGCATAAGAATCATAAGAAACAATTGAATGAAAATTTTTTGAAAATTTTCAAAGCCAACCATGTTTTGTAAAGTTTTATTATTTATTTTATTATTATAAATTTAAATAGAAAAATGTAAATAACTCTGTAATCATTGATTTTAGGTATAGGAACATCTTATATCAATTTAAAGGAAATTTATTTCTGCATCGAATGGACTGATAATTAAATAGGCATTCCATTTGAAAAAAAAACACTTTTTAAAGTTTTCCTACAACGGAGCTACAACGTAATTATACACGGTCCCTATTTACTTTGGAGTTCCGCAGGTAGTCGTAATTACGTTCCGGGTTACTAAAAATGCTATTCAATGAAAATGTGTTAACATATCTAATTGTGGTATGGATCCGTATTAACCCACCATCCAATCTACAATAAAATTTAGAAGGAATCGTGAAGTCAAATTACAAATAAATGAAAGATTTTTCAATGAATACGTGTAAAAAACTGTTACGATTTCACTTTGTTACAGATATCTTATAAATACATTTACTTCATATTCCAATTCAAACAACAACTGACAGATTCAGTAAGAAATTTTATCAATTGAATTACTTAGCGAACCTTCAAGTGCCACAAGAAACTGGAGGACTACATGCTGCCTTAAACTTACCACAAAGGCACATTAATTATAAAAATAAAAAAATAAATGTTAAACTCGCAGCACAGACAGTAAGTTCAAGTACAGCAAGTGTTTTCTTGTTTTTTTTTTGTGAAATGAGAAGTTTCACATAAATAGTAGGAATGTATTTTCCAAAAAGGAATGGAATCAAAAAATGTTTAATGCAACATTTGACGAATATTGCAAAAAAAGCTATCATTATATTACTAAATTAAGAATGACAGACAATAATTTAGTAATTCTTTGTATTAGAAAAACTGGCTTCCTTGGAATGTCTATTTGTTTAAATAATATTCAAATTCATTATTATGTCGACAGCTTGGATGTTTCACGTATAATTGTGTACTCAATACTTTAATTAAGTACCTGATATTGTTGATCGCTATCGATCATCCCAACAACTGCCACAACTTGGTACTGACGAGCCTTCATCGATGCCTCACTTTTTCTTAACAATCGCATTGCAGTAGATCCAGATGATATATCCAAAAGTTGTCGCATCTGTGTCGGTGAGTGACTTGGATCAAGGACTAACAAGACAATGGTCCCGTCTCGGTGTACTTCTACACCCATAATGGTACGACTATGTCCCTGATGTTGTAAATATAAAGGAGGTGTAAAATCTCCCACTGCACTATTTTCGAAATGTTTCAAAACCCAGCGGAAAAGTTCAGGATGTGTACCACAAGGTCCCGTTGGTGTATGAAAATCTACTAAGAGGCAACGAATTCTCAAAAATGAGAGTAAGGTTACCACTTCAGTAGCACCAATCCACTTTCTTGTATTTACCAATCGTGAACCAAGCTGCTCAGAGCCCTACAGTTTTTAGTTGTTAATACACGAAACAAATTTAATAACAAAGTATGTACCTGAATATCAAAACCTTGAGACCAAGCTTGTTCAATGAGGTTTTGTAAACGTGATATGCTTGGAACTGATGACCGTGGTGGTTTTTGTCCTTGCCATAGTTTGTAGAGTTTGTCATTATAACCTGTATGAGTTAACAAACTTGATATAAGCATTTGAGCATTTCGGTAACCACAACCCCAGCCTCTGTCACCGTACGATGATGCATAATGATCCACACAAGTGCATGTCAAAATACGAACAATATTTTGCGAGTTATTACTAAAACCCCTCACTTTTGCAACCTGTATTAGTGGCGATTATTATTTAGGTAAGCCAATAATAATACTTACCAGGTTACATGTAACAGAGCTACCATCATCAACACCACAACTTTCCGCAGCACGCAAGTCTAAAGTTCTCTCATAGTAATCAGAGACACTCATCTCACCGGCATACACGGCCCTTTGCATATTAGTAACCGATTGCTCTCGAAAGTTTCCCTGATTGTCCATCCCATACTGTGCCCTCAATAATTCAAACTCCCTCTGTTCACGTTCTCTTAGCGTAGCCTTATCAACTTGCAATGGTGACCCCGCAGGAAAATGAGATTCAACATGTCGAGCCGCTTCCTCGCTCTGCATTTGCACGAATACTATATGTAATTATTTGCTTCATTAATAAAAACTTAATAAACATAACAATATATCCCTAACCTTAAAGATTTAATAAACAATGTAAGACTTACATCATTCTCGTTGTTTAGGACCATAGAACAAACTGGGCAAGTTGTTTTTGATGGACTGGCAGGTGAAAGTATATCTCTGTGTTCAATATTAACATGTAATTCTAAATCGGGTGCAGTATCAAACCCTTTAAAACACAGAGGACACGAAAATACTTCGCCTGTACAACCACCAAACGATGGCGAGGTTAAATCAAAATGCTGCCTGAAATATCATCGTATTATATATAATTGGAGTATACATTATTACTGTTACAATAACATTTTTGTTAAGTTGAGACCGACACGTATAATTTTGACAACATCAATTAAGTTATTCAGGCAAGCTCAGTAAATAAGGTTCACGTACTGCCTCAAAATATGTAAATTAATTACAATTGGTGTATTCTTTTTACCCGTCGAATGTATGTGCAAAGGTAAAATGAGAAAATTGGTTCAATAGCATTGATTGAATTGTGATTGCTTTGGCTGATAACGTGAGAAAATAAACCAATATGAGCTCATTTAGTGAGACCTCAGCAGGAATATTGCTTAGTAAGAGATTATGAATTCTACAGGTACAAACTGAAAAAGAGGCTATGATGACCCACCTATTAATGTGTTCTTCAAGTTCATCTGGGCTAACACTTGTATACCTACACATAGGACAATGCAATAAAGGAACAGGACTTCGCAGCTTAAGATTAAGACTAGTTCGAAGGGGCGACCCCTGGCCATGGCTGGATTTACTAGGGCTAATATCACCATTAAGAATGCTCTGCAAGCACAATCCATAGAAATAATTTATAATGTCACATAGCTTACCTTTGATGATAAATTTAAATTAATATTGTTACATTTCTGACTTTTACAAGGAAGCGAAGGTGAAAAATGATTTTCATCATTCGTACTATTACTATAATCGCTAAAACTGCTTCATTATAATTTAAAAAAAAATTGTGTACAAACCTTGGACTGGCATCATCTATAAAACCCATATTATTTTCAAGTTCTGGTGTTAAATAATCGAGGTGAGCTTGATTTACATGTAAGAGTAATTCAGCAGACGAGACAGCAGATAACTGACAAAAAGGGCATACACCTTGTCCTTCGATATGGGCATTATTTGTATGAGTTCGTAGTTCATCTTCACTTAGGCCTTCTAAACCACAAATTTCACAGCAATAATTTATTTCAGGAACGTTACTAGCCATAACCTAGAAAACTGAAGATTGTTAATGGAAAATATAGAAATGCGATGATGTTTTAATACATAAAATTAATAAAAACAGAATGAAACCCCAAAAAGTCATAAATAATTTACCATTCAATTTGACAGAATATAATGACCTATTTCATGTAGGCAACCCGCATTGTACATCTGCATTTTTGTTACATAAGCATTAAGCAATAATTGGTTTATTAAAGGCATGCCAGAGCCCCACCAACCTGTTCATATTTCTGATACTTTCGTAATAATGACCTTTAGATATCATTCAGCGTTCTCAGTTTATTTGTTTATCTACACGTTTAGAGTTAAAAAAAATTTGATTTCAAATTATCATATCAAGTAGATAAATACAAAACCATTTAGATTCTGTTAGTTAATATTAAGGTTTAAGCAAAAATGGGTTCAAAGGACGAAAAGGCAATTCCCAATTATATCAAATTTCTATTTGGAGGACTATCAGGGTAACTAATTAACTATCCTACTCCATTTTGGCGGGAAAGATGTATTCAAATTTTACCTTTTTAGAATGGGCGCCACTTGTTTTGTGCAGCCTCTCGATTTAGTTAAAACAAGAATGCAAATTGCCGGTAAAACAAAAGAATATTCTACAACATTACAAGCTGTAAGAGGAATTTTGGCCAAGGAGGGATTGTTCGCAATGTATACTGGATTAAGCGCAGGATTATTGCGGCAAGCAACTTACACGACAACTCGGTTAGGAGTATACACTTGGCTGTTTGAGATATGTTCGTCTAATGGGCAACCTCCTTCCTTTGTTACCAAAGCCGGTTTAGGAATGGCCGCCGGTGTCACAGGAGCATTTGTCGGTAAGCTTAATGCAAGCAGATACAAATTATTAATCCAACTCTACAGGAACACCCGCAGAAGTTGCCTTAATAAGAATGACATCAGACGGTCGTCTTCCATTTGCGGAACGGAGAAATTATAAAAGCGTATTTGATGCTTTAATTCGAATAGTAAGAGAGGAAGGCGTTTTGGCACTGTGGCGTGGCGTGGGACCAACAATGGGAAGAGCCATGGTTGTCAATGCAGCACAATTAGCTAGTTACTCTCAATCTAAACAATTGTTAATTTCAACAGGTTACTTTGAGGAAAATATCTTCCTACATTTTGTGGCTTCCATGTTATCAGGTCTGGTAACAACAACTGCCTCAATGCCAGTTGATATTGCAAAAACAAGGCAAGTTGCACAATAGTTACTTAACGATTTATTTATATTTATTTTAGAATACAAAATATGAAAGTTATTGATGGAAAACCCGAGTATAAGGGTGGAATTGATGTAGTAATAAAAGTTGTTACAAAAGAAGGTCCATTGATGCTTTGGAAAGGTTTTTTACCATATTATGCACGTCTGGGACCACATACCGTATTAACGTTTATATTTTTGGAACAACTTAATGCCGCATATGGCACTATGGTTTTAGGAAGAAAACCCCAGGGATTGTAGAAAAATTGTGGTAAAACATAAATTACCTTTAATATATAATGTATTGTAGATATACATATTATCCTAGAGAAAGTGTGATATGTGTGCCCTTGTAAGACTAAAAATTTATTTTTACACACACTGTTGCAATATACTAAGTGGTAACATAAAAATATATTTTTTGAGATGTGATTATGTGTTTGGTGTCGATAAAAAATATCACTTGAACTAATTCAAACAGAGTAAGAGTAGACAAGCCTTTAAATTTTTTGCTTTTAAAAACACGATGAACGCAACAAATTGATTAGTTACTTCTTGCCATACTCCATATACATATTAAAAAATATTCTTTAAGTAGAATAAAAATACACTAATAAGGGTGAATTTTAAATCTTTTCATTACATCGAATGTGAAATTCAAAATCAGAGACCAGAAGAAACTTTGACATGTTGAGGAATAATGAGTCTTATAAATGAGTTTGAGATCAATTTTGTAAATACTCGCTACATGACTAGATATGTAAAATCTTGCAATTTTAAACATTTTTGATGACACACGAATCTTTAAAATTGGTAAAATTTAAACTTGTAAAATAATCATCGTGTATAAATCTGACAATATCTTCTATTCTACATAAAGTCACATCTTGCCTAACATTCAGTAATTCTTTGCAGAAGTAAACTTGTCTCGTAACATCTTTGCCATTACTTAAAATTCTAAAATAGACATCTCTAGCGCCGTTTAGTAATTGTAGATTATTATTATACACTTCGATTATTATTCTACCGGCATATCGTAAGAGATGAGGATCGTTTTGCAAACCTAAAGCTGTCGATAACTGTTCTAAGGTATGATCGTGTCCTGAGTATAATATTAGATATGGTCCACTATTGGACACCTAAAAGGGAATGTTTTCAGATATTTCTGCATGTACCTATGTACGTACTTACCATGTGTAACATTTGTGATACAATGTGCTTTATGAGTCCATAAGACTTAAGTAGGCAGTACCTCCTCCAGTTCACATTTCCCCATTTCTGATGGTTAACCCAATCTGTGTATGAGAATATCCCAGCTACATTCCGACGGCTACGGATTTTTAAAATCAACCCTAAATTGTTTATTGAAACTGTTTGCAAGCATAATAATAATGAAACCTTAATTTACATACTTAACACAATTATGAAGACTGTTACAAGGTAAACTGCTTGAATGACAGATATATGTTAACAAAGCGTCTCTAACTGAATGAGGATCTGCACCTAATAATCCTTGTTCAGCTCCCACCGAAAACGTGATACGTCCAGTTGTCTCTGAAAGTAAGGCTACAGCTGGATGAGAAAATAGCTGTTTTGTGATATGCTTTCTAAGAGATCTAAGAAAAATGATCGTTAACAAGAAATTTTAGCTGGTAACATTTGGCACCTATAAAATGTATCCGCAATGGGACATCCACAGTCTTTAAAACAAAAACTCATTGATTGACTTTCTAAAATTGTGACCTTACTCAAAGTATCACCAGTTATAAATGTGTACAAAAACGCAAGAGCCGATTGAAATGTTCTCCTGTAACGTGTACTATAAACTACAACTTCGGAATGAGATAGATTAAATAATTTTTGCCAAATTCCCACATAACTCTCTCTGAGTATGTGACCTAATTTTAACAGTTGCACAATGCCTTGCATCGTCAGCTGTCCTATTTGACATTGGGTCATATGTGTGGGTAGTACGGGGAAACCGTGAAATGAACCTGGGCCAATCCACGATATTTTACCCAATACAGTTAGGTTATGTAGATACTCCTAGAAAGTACAGAATGTGACATTTAATTAGCGGTAATAACTAACCTGATACAGTTTTAGATGTGTATTCCATTCTTCGTATCCACAATTTATGTATGAAATGTTTGTGACATGTTGTAGGGGGCCACGATCTCCGTGACGGATTAAAACTAATACACCCTTTAAAGACCATTGCTTTGATTTGAAACCTTTAAGAAAGTGATTAGGAAGGAACTGAGAGTAATTGTAATACCTTCATTTCCGCTCTTAATGTCACCGGGTAAATTACAAATTTTGAAAATACGTTTTGTTTTGACGTCAAATACAAGATTATGAAACTGATCTGTCCCAATAGAGCTTGTGGAATACTTTGGCTTAGGTTCAAGAAATTTATAAACACCACCAACTAATAATAAAATCCAAATACTCAACAGTATATAACAGTGCATTGGTTTACGAAAAATATCAACAGACATTATTGATGAAAAAGTGTTACATTAAATATAATAGTGAGGTAAGCGTAAAGTTATCAAGATCCACATTTTTGCGAATTTTCGTCTGTTTTCTTACAAATTAAAATACTGATAATGATGAAAATGATAAAAGCTAAAACAAATGATAAATTTGTTTACCATCATGCATTTTTACAAAAAAAATAAGCGACCTCATCCGAAGTCGCAGTGAAAGATGTCCGATGTCACACCACACTTGTTAGCAAATGACTAATCAGTGGCGTTACATTTTCATTTGGGACGGACCACTTGCTGTGTCCAGTGAAGTGTATAAGACACTGAACTCAATAATATATGGAAGAGCAAAGCCGTTGAAATCAAATAAGATGCGCGTGAAAAAGTGTGCAAATTTGAAGAAAATAATAAGGTCGAAAATCGTTTAACCACGGGGACTACGCGTTTGCGCAGTGGAAAATACCATGAAAATACATCATGTGTTGAAGTCACTGAACTCTACCTAATAAATTGAAGTCGGTTAGAAAAATTTACGTGGCTTGTCTTCGACTCTTCGTGAACATGTGGATTGATTTGATTTATAAACGTTACAAGGGAGAAGGGTTTACAGTGGGTGTTATGAGGTTCATGATATTAAAATACAGTTTTAGATAATATAGTATAACAGCTGTTTTATTTGTATGAACTCGAATTTATTACGGCGCATGATCGGGAACCCCGTGCGCATATTCAATTTGTATCACTTAAATTTACAACATTGGTCTTCCATATATTATTGAGTTCAGTGGTATAATATCACTAGAGTTCACTTGCTGTGTTTGAAACAGAACATAACCATTGATTATACAATAAAATACAAATAAAAAGCGATTTAGATATAGAGGCATAGGGCCATATAGAAACATTATGTTTTAATTGCAGAAAAATCAAACATAATAGCTTAAAGTAACAGGTAACAGGAGGTGAACCCGCCATGTTAGAGTTTGCTTGTAATTTTCTATATTTTCTTATTTTCGCGTCAAGAGGACATCATCGAACTACCCACATAACAAGATCTGAGGCACTGACCTGTATCATAAAGGACTGAGCATTCTTTAATACAACATTGAAGCAAACAAGCCCCACCTAAATATTAGTTACTGCAGGTGCCAACTAGTGCGTTAGTTATATAATGATGGTAGCTCGGTATTTATAATGTGTTGGTAGTACTGGTATCAGCTGGTAGAGCTTTCTAAAATAAAGTCACTGTAGTAGAGCTTAGCTTGTTCTAACGTATATGCTTAATATCTGGTGAAAAGTAGTATAATTACAGACTCATAATTATTTAAAAACGTAAAGTATTCAAAATTGTATTTTATTGCAATGCAAAACGTAGTTTATACTACGCATGAAACAAGGTTATGTTTATGTAAACAAAAACATAGTTACAGTGTTACCAATAATCACCAACACAACAAACCTAAATTACTAATTGGCACCTTAAAATTGCGGTTGCAATTTGCTTCAAAAGTAGTGGAGGGGATCATTAGAATGCTCAGTCCTTTAAGATACAGGTCAGTGATCTGAGGTAGCTTGCCCTAATGTACTATCTTGCTTAAACGGCTGTTATGTAACAGATCCTAAAGGCCCGTATATGACACGACGACATGAGACTAAATTTAGTACTAAATAGAGGAGAAGTTGCGCGCGCGCAGATTCAATACGACCTGGTACATTAAAATATAACCGATTCTAATTTCTTGTCGGGAGTTTCAAATTTCCAAGCTTTTACACATTTTAAATATGCGCATGCACAACTTGTCCACTATTTAGTACTAAATGTAGTCTCGTGTCATACGGGCCTAATTTCTTAGTCGCAAAACAAGATTCAACACTAACTTAAGTACTAAAAAATTCGATTTTGTGGCAAACAGGACTTTCATATTTCCAAGCTTTTGAACATTTTAAATATGCGCGCGCATAACTTTGCCACTCAAATCAGGGTAAAGGGCTCACGGACAAAGCATGCGCTTTTGTATTTATATTTAAATTTGTACGTATTTTTGTATTTCGGCTAGGGTGTTGGCCGTTGACCATACCCGGCCCACGGTATATTTTAATGAGGAATATTAGTAGGACCCATATGATTCTATAGAAAGACATCATGAGTAGGACCTATATTGGTTTTAGGGTCCATCACATAGACAGTATCTAGGAGTTCGCAAAGATTAAGGCGGCAGTCGCAGAGACTTTGGTCGCCGACCAAAGACGACCGACCAAAATTTCAATACCACGTTGTTAGATAGAGCACGTCTTACAAGAACGACCGTCCACGATCGTCCACAAGCAACCACGACCGTACGGTTTGAAATTTCAACCCGGCTTTAAACTTTTGGTCGACGATTAACGGTCGGTGACTCATAACATTTGAAATTTTTTTACTAACCTAATATAATTATTTATTTTAAAGTATTTTATTATTGTTAAGTATGGATGGGTGGACAGTCGAGGAAGTGGATGAATGAAGTTGTTTAATTAGCTTAATTTGTTTAATTTACTGTGGGTAACATAAATATCGATTTTATTTATGGTGGGTATGTAGAAACCTGCAGAATTATTATCGACTTTAGCGCGACATTTAAAAATCGGTTGGTCTTGCAGGCTCTTCCCTGTGCGACGGTTGTTTAATTTTTGGTCGGTCGAAGTTGGACGGTTGCGGATGGCCATGGTTGGTCGTCTCTCTGTGCGACTGCCGCCTAAGAGTTGTGAAGTGTAATCACATTAAATCGGTTATGAATTATCTTAAACATGCTGGCTCACCATAATGGCTAAATAGGGGCTGTTGATAACGATATATACAGAAAACGAGGCAAGGTGCCAGACAGAGGAACGATATCTTTTTTCTTTAAAGTAGGCGATCCGCACGTGTGTACTTTAACCCCGGGTTCCACAACCGACAGGTATAGGCGTAGGCATTTATATTCTTGGTTCTCTATGGGCGTAGGTTGCAAGCGTGCTTTAATGCGAATGTGCTCAACGCTCTTGATGAAAGCACATTTCGTTTCTTTGTCATTCAATCTGGCACAAAATACCCAGCAAACACATTTATATATAAAATACATATAATTTATATAAAACTGGAAGAAAAATAAGATATATTTAATGTCAGGATGTCAGCAATTTTCAAAATAATATATATGTCTATTAGATGTAAATTCTTCTACATGAATTTATATACGTTTTATGTATATTTTATGTAATATTTACACAAAAAATATTAGCTGTAAAAGCGTTCCGATGACCAAAATGGCAGCTACTCGAGCATAATGTAATTATTATCAATGTAAAAAATTATTTAAGCAGTTCCATACAAAAAATGGAAAAACTACATTTTACGTGCAACTGTACTTTTAATTATATTTAACTTAATTCTTGCACGAACCCGTTTTTACCTGAACTGAAAACCGACAGTTTATTATGATATACTTGCTTGAAAAGTGTCCCTTAACCGGATTCGAACGTTTGGGAGTGGGCGTTGCAAATTCCGAAATCCGACATGTGTTTTCATTGTCTCCAACATTGTACCACTGCGCTAATCTGTAACATCCCTTTTTTTTATTTCGTACTTCGTAACTTTGCGCTGTTTCGCGTTATTAGTTTAAATTTTGTTTGATTTTACCGTTGAGTGAAGTCTTATTCAATAATTATACCTATCTTTAACTTTATGTTAAAATTGACCAGGATTTAATTTATTTTATATTATTTATTTTCTATATAAATTAGACGCATTTTAGTCGATACAGATCTAATATTAAAGGTACGTGAACTACAATTTTTGGCGTTGTAGAAAACACGCGCGTTCGATAGAAATAGAAACGGACTTTATTTTCGACCATACAATATAATTATGTAATCATAATTTCTAATTATATTTACAGAAGGCATACATAAAAATAAGTAATATTACATAAAATATTTTACATATAACATACATAAATCTAATCATGTAAATATGACAGCACATGAATTTCATGAGTGATATGTAATTATCTATATGTATATATTATATGAATTTCTGTATACGGAATATCCGTAAGTTTCTATACTATTATGTAAAATATACGTAATTGTGTGACATACGGTTTATATAACTTATTAAAGAATACTTACGTACTTGATATATAAGAAAGCATATGTAGGGGTATTTACTTCAATTTTACATATGTTGTATGTATATTTTATATGTGTGTTTGCTGGGTAAATGGTTAATGCTTTATATACGGAGTCTATAATATTATGGAAATACGTAAGAAGCGGGTGACGGGGCTGCATGAAAGAGATAAATATCGTAACGTTACGCCTCTGAGTAGTTCATAATTAAAAAGAGATAACAAAAGGAGCTGCTTCGTTCCATGGTACATGGTACATTGTACCACAGAAGAAATACCTACGTATGCAGAAGCGACACTTACCCGTTTTCGCATATACCAATTTGTAGTACGAAAAGATTTTCTTTCAAGATGGCCGTCACACAAAAATGAACTAAAAGGAGGTTGCAAACATCACAGAAACCGCCGAATGTGGCGTAAAAATTACTAAATATAACACATTTGTAAAAAAGTTGTGTATTTTATTTTATATATTGGATATTTTTAATAAACAGCACCGCCCAAATCTTGCTTTTAAGATGGCAATCTAGCGCATCAAACATCAAAGAAACCGCCGTAAGTGTCGCTTCTGCATCCGTAGGTATTTCTTCTGTGATTGTACCATGCTTCGTTCATTCCATATTCCGTATTCCATATAGGCCATATAGCGGTTTTGAAGCATACCCTCGTCCCTCATATACCAGAGAATTACCATGATGTAAGAATACACTCATACCTCATTGCCTCTGCTGATACCTCTCATTCCTCTGAAGTATAGTGCTGAGCAATGAATTAAATGACTTGGTGCTCGTGCTGAGACACTTTGTTTTTGTTCATACTTTGTTAAGCTGGATTTATAGTGTCGGTATCGGTATGCAATAAGAAATAAGAAATAAGCAATAAGCAGTAAGAAATAAAAACGCATTTATAGTTCTTTAACGGTAACAGAGTAGGCATGCGCATTGCGGGTTTAATTTAAATTATTACTGTGTTTATGGTACGATTCTTATAGGTTACCTAAGGTACGATTGTAAAATTAAAATCAACTTGACATAATATTTTCCCATCGATTCTTGAATAAGAGATATATTTCACTCAAATATTTCTTTAACACCTGATTTATATTGATGTTATCTGTCTTTTCTTAGCTCGTAAGCTCACTAGCTGTACACGAATATTCCCGATTCGGTAACGGTAACGGTAAGAAATAAAATTGAACCAATTCCTTATTTCTTATTGCTTATTTCTTATTTCTTATTTCTACTATAAACGATATACAGGTTATCCATAAGTTCATTTCCTTACCGCTTATTTCTTATTTCTTATTGCATACCGATACCGACACTATAATGCAGCTTTATAGTCAGAGTGCAATAATTTTATGTATTCTGTATTGTGTAGTGTTAACCACAAAGCACAAACTACCCACTTAACGTTTGCGTTAGGCGAATCAAACATGTTTCGTAATCGGTTCAAATTGAAATACTTTTAGGTACTTATAAAAATAGAATCTCACAAATTTGATAAATTAGGCCAAAAACACCGGGTAAACAAAACCACGTGAGCGATGCATGTTAGTGGCGGTGGAGGGGGTTACGAATAGTAGACACAAATCATCTAAGCTAAAGTGTAAAAGAATGAGGTTGTGTATTGTTGCATATTTTTTTTAATACGGGCGTTTCGTCACGTCCGCCTATCGTAACGTAAAATCTAACAAGATGCTTTAAGAAAATTTGAAGTAGAACAATTAGTTCATCATGTGAAAAGTAAAGGTGAAAGTTATCACTTGTGAATGTCGCCGCAAATATAAGTACGATTTAAGTGTAAACAAATCAAAATACCCCAAAGTGCTGTGTGATGTCTCAAACCGAAGCTGTTATCCACTTAGTCGCTGGAGGGTAAGGTCAAAGTTACTTCTTCAGCTCCCAAATAAATTTTTCCGCTTATGTAATACTTCAAAGTTCCTTGGATGGCGCATTATCAATACACTTATTTTTCTACCAATTATTTTATACACTTTTTTTAACAAAAATTACCACCCCCACTTTCTGGCGCAGAGTTTGAAACGGAACCATCAGCAATACTAAACCAGCCACTCAAAAAATATTAAGCTTTCTTAGTTTGGATTACTGTAAGTTGTCTTTATTTGTAGTGTCGCTGGTACAGTAGGTGCTATAGTAACATGCCCATTAGAGGTAGTAAAGACGAGGTTGCAATCGTCACAGAGCGGGTTTAATGCCCAAATACCCTTCATAGCTCAAGAACGAATTAGTAGTACATGCCATACATTTGGTACACAAAGGCGTAGGTTATGGACAAGTTCCAGCCACTTGAAGCCTCAAGTTGTGGCTCTTTCAGGTTATGGACCGCCACCATCATCATCCCAGAGTATGAGTTTAGTGCAATGTCTTAAACATATTATAAAATACGAAGGCCCTCTCGCCCTATTTAAAGGTAAATTCAACATCAACTTCACAAATCGTAACACATTGTGCTGCAGGTTTAGGTCCCAATTTAGTTGGTGTAGCCCCATCCAGAGCCGTATACTTTCTAACCTATAGTCAAGCAAAAGCATTTTGGAATGGGTGTTTACCTACAGAAACTCCTATTGTACATATATTATCGGCATCGTGTGCCGGTTTTATGGCATGTACGCTTACCAATCCCATATGGTTTGTTAAAACAAGACTTCAGTTGGATCTCAATAAGGAAAATCGCATGACAGTCAAACAGTGTGTGGAACAAATTTATCGTAAATCAGTATGTAACTTTAATTTTGATTCCGAGAATATACAACTATTCGTTGCAGGGAATTAAAGGTTTCTATAAGGGAATTAGTGCATCGTACATGGGCATTTCTGAAACGATAATACATTTTGTGATATATGAAGCAGTCAAAGCAAAGTTAATTGAACACAGATTTAAGAACGCACAAAATTATAATACGACAAAAAATTATAGGGACTTCCTAGAGTTTATGGTGGCGGGTGGGTTGTCGAAGACTATAGCATCTTGTATGGCATACCCACATGAAGTAGCTAGAACTAGGTTACGAGAAGAAGGAAATAAATACCACAGTTTTTGGCAAACATTAGGATTGGTTGCGAAGGAGGAGGGAATACGTGGGGTTTATAGAGGATTGGGTACGCAATTAGTGAGACAAATACCCAATACAGCGATTATGATGGCTACTTATGAAGCTGTGGTTTACCTTTTATCTGTTAGATTTATCAATTACGAGGATGCGTAGTGAGTAAATTATCAGTTGCTGTTGTTAATATATGGAGACCTGTAAGATGTTTGTATATAAGAGTTTTAAACTTTGTACATAGTCAGTAGCATCTTTGTGGCCTAGCGTAGCAGACAGAAAGCTTTCCTATACACTTGTACCTACTTTACATGGCCTTACTTTTATGGACCTAATGTATTACATTTTATAAAGATTACTAATTATTGCTTGAGGTAACTTTCCTCTTGGGTTAATTGTTTTTTTTTAAATGCAAATTTTTGTAAATGTGTCCAGTGATTAATAAAAAAATACAAAGTTAACATATTTTCTTCTTAACTTCTGCTACTTTGGGAGAAAAAATATGGTGAATCAATGAATGAATAAACCTTTTTTTCTCTCCTCGGATTATTGCATAAAAATAGCCACAATTAGTATAAACTAGATTTGTCAAGAAATTCATAAATATTAACCGCAATTTAATCAGTGACCTCAACCTTGTTATTGAATTGAGGTTTATTTATATGTGTTTTGAATACTATTTCTCCTTAGTGCACACGAATGTATCATTCGGTGATGATTATCTAAGCATTTACACATATTTATAATCAATAGTTATTCCGTTTTCCCACGACCATATACGAAACCAACTCCTAACACACAATTACGTATGAGCGAAAATTGACGATATCGTCCGAGGTAAAAAACCTGTGCGATTTGGTTTCTCGCTGTGTGTTAGAAATACAGGGTGTCTGTAAACCTCCTACCATAAATTTACCAGCCGATTCCTGACGCAAAAATAAGCCGAAAATGTCAGTTCAACTTTTGTCGTAAACCGCTTCCTGAGGAACATACACGTCTTTGAAAATGGTGTTGAAAAAACGGAAAACAATTGCATTTTTAAAACGGCTTGAGATAAAAAATTAAAATTTCTGAGGCAGCCTAAGCTGTTAAAGGCCTACATTTTCTACTATTTTGTTTTTTAAAAATTAACCATGGGCGGTACGAATGGGGGTTATCACCTTATTATTACCCGCTTTTTTTACCTTTTGTTTTTTTGCATTTTATTTTGCAGATTCGGATTCTCTGATATCTAATTAACAAAAAAGGTTCTCTTGTTGCAACTTGCCTAGACTAACCGTTTCCTATAAAATTCAGGTTTTCTGTTTAACGAAATTCAATTTTAAAAAATTCTGGCAAGTTGCCACGAGACTTCCCTCGTATTAGCACCTTTTTCAAAAAATAAGTATAGCACAATATATATTGCTGAATTCATAAAAAATTCCCTTTTAAACCACATAAAAAAACTGCAACTTTATCTTATAAAAAAAATGATTGCCGCCATTTTAGCTTATACCGGAAGTGACTTCGTCAAAGGTAATATCAGCATTTTCGTCCTTGGCCCGAATGCAATCCATTGGCGAAAACCGCATTTCGATAACTTTAATAGTTTCTGAGTATAGAGCGTTGCAGTCATTTTTTGAAAATTATTTTTTTTAACACTTTTTTCAAAAAATAAGTATAGCACAATATATATTGCTGAATTCGGAAAAAAATACTCTTTTAAACTACATAAAAAAAACTATACTTGAAATCAAATATGAAATAAGTATAAAGTAGAGGGCGCTTGAATTCAAGTTATGTTTACACTGCTCCAATGTATACATGGCGGTAAATTTGAATAACAAATTCTTTACGAAAAACTATGAAGACTTCTTCTTTCACCGCAAGAAATTAGAAAACAGTATTAATTTCCTATATTTCACACAAATAAAATATAACAAAATGTGTAAGTATAGAATATTGGTGTAAAAAGCCATTTCATGTTGATAAAGTGTTTATTTCCATATCTTCATCAACACTATCATCACTCGAACTATCTGATCCTACATTAATAATAATCTTCTCCACAATATCTTCTACGATGCCATCTAAATTCCACATGCGTTGTTCTTCATCCAGTGCATGCTGAACGCAAGTTCGCCAGTGTTCCGCAGTTACTGTAGCAATTCCATCATTAAGAAGCCTTTTCACATCACAAATTTTATACGTAGTGTTATTAGCAGCCACATGATGTTTCACTTGTGCCCATACCAATTCAATTGGATTTAAATTACAATGATACGGCGGTAATCGTAATATGGTTCTTCCACTATTTTTCACCATTTCATCAATAACGTAGGTATCAGGATGTGAAATGCGATGACGTTTCACCAATTCCAATAATTCCAATTTTAACAAATCCCCACGAGTTTCAATGCCTTTATAATTAAGCCAATTGACAATGTCATTTTTTCTCCAACTTTGTGTTGGTACTTTCTCAGATTTTACGCTATGGTAAGGTGCATTATCCATTACTATAACAGAATTTTGTTCCAAATTTGGTAATATACTTTCTAACCACTGTTTAAAAACCTCGCCATTCATATCTTCATGATAATCCCCTGAAAATTATTGATATAATAAAATTACATATTATAGAAATTATAAAACTTACCAGTTTTTTTCGATTCAAAGTTCAATAAACCCCCGTCAACAAATCCTGCGTCGCTACCAATTAAACGTTTCCCTTTGCCTGATGGATCCCTTATACCTGTAGATAGACCTTGAAGTAGTGCCTGTCTTGCAGTTGTAATTGTCTTATCTTGCCACACTTTAGTTTTCACATGTCCCGCATTAACCCACGTTTCATCAGTGTAATAAATTGTTCTTCCTTCTTCACGATATTGTTTAATTGACGTTAAATATTTTCTTCTCCAAAGAACAATTTCAGGTTTTTCAATTAACATACTTTTTCGTGATCGTTTGTCATATTTAAATCCTAACTTTAGGAGTATTCGATATAACGATGAATGGCTGAAGTTGGGAAGTGAATCGTCATCATTAATTACATTCAATAATTTTAGTACGGTTGGTAATTCATTTCGAAAATAAAATGCATGAACATGTCGTCGTATAGCACTTTTTTCAAATTCTTGAAGTTTGTCATATTTTGTTGAGCATTTTCTAGACTTCTTTGGTGAACGTGCAGTACCTGAACCTTCAATTTCTTTAATCAAACTCCATACAGTGTTTTGTCCAATACCAAGTTCGGTAGCAGTTAGTTTCACAGCTGCGGTTTTGCTCATACTTTCAGCATTTTTCAAATAAACATTATAAGCCATTAACTTCTGGCCACTTCTAATAGCTTTCCCTTTATGGTTTTTAAAAGCCTGTGCTTCTGCCATAATAAACTTTGATCTGAAGCATTAATATGTAATGTTTACTTACAATGAATTAAATTAATGTTCTTATATTATACCTGTACACTAACAAAGGACAAACGGAGTGTTCTGAAAAGAACAGTTTCTACAAGACTGAAGACAATGATCGAAAGAAAGCTGTGAAGGATTGTTTAACGTAAATATTAATTATAATGTGAAACTTTATGAAAGATGAATAACATAACCACAAAAACAAAATAAATTTTAAGAACACACAGTGTTGTCAGACGATATTAGAAATTGATGTTCCAAATTTTTATTTTTAAATACATTTCAAACGTGTTAAGGGAAATTACTGCTATTGTTAAACAATAAACGTACGTTCTTATCAATGTTAGTTCGTTTTAACGACTACTTTATTAGAATTTTTGTGCTTAATAATAATGTCATTGTTTCATTAGAATGATTTTTTTTACAACTGGTAACATTGCTATTTTTAAATTTCTCTGCTAAAATTCTCTCTTTTAGTGGTGTAAATGATTCTCTTGTTTTAACCAATCAACACGAAGGTCAAATATTCCCTATCTAAGCCTTCGCTTTATTCTTATATGAATTTAAGTATACAACTTCATATTATAAAAAAAACGAGTGCCGCCATTTTAGCTTATACCGGAAGTGACGTCATCAAAGGTAATATCAGCATTTTCGTCCTTGGCCAGAATGCAATCGATTGGCGAAAACCGCATCTCGATAACTTTAATAGTTTCTGAGTTTAGAGCGTTGCAAGGAATGTGTACGGACAGACTACAGACACCTACAGACTACAGACGACAGACGGAAAATTTTTTTTTTCATATTTTGAATCTACGTATTCAGAAACGCAAAGATATGTAAAAATTTCCATAGGTCAAATTTTTTTTTTTGGAACACTAATACAATACTTCCCTTTTACTTCGTACTCGGGAAGTAAAAACACTGAATTTGCGCAAATTAAATTAATTAAAACACTTTTTTAAGTTAAGTTATTGAAAAATAAAGTAAAATTAATACAATTAAAGTAAATGTTCGAAGTGTTCTCCGTTAGTCTCAAAGTTTATCTAAAATGCAGTGATTATGATTTTAGAAATAAGGTGTGCTACAAACATCTGTCAAAAGTTGTTGCAGATGTTTTTGTATTGACAAATTGTTCAATTAATCGTGTTAGTCTTTACATTCTTTGTTGCTTAAATAACTATTAAATAAACAGCTATTGATGACAAAATTACAATTTCAAAACATAAAAAAAGTAAAACAAGCTTGCATAAAATACACTGAATAAAAGAGTTATTTTTAAAATATACAGGGTGATTCACGACTATTCCCTCGGCCTCTTGTGCCTAAAGGGTACAAGATATCAACTTCATTTTTTGTGACATGTAAATTGATAACGACTATTTTTTTAAAATTATTTACAATTATACAGGATGGTTCACAAAATTGTAATATATCAAAGTTAGGTTTTTTTAACAACATCTTCGCCAATAACCATTCTCTACCGCTGTTATTCTATTTTTTATTGCTTTATTCATCGTCCATACTTCAGATCCGTAGGTGATACAGCTTTCAACTAAAGATTTAAACTTTGTTTGCCGTTAATTTTAATCTTTTGAAACTTTATGGATTAATTTTCGTTTTTTCTTCTTTTTATACAGGGTGGTCCAGTTTATGACAGCATAACTTTCCCAAATGTTACAATAACGGCAATTTCTTATATAAATTTATATCCTAGAAAGGTTCGTTTTCAATATATAAGGCACTGAAAATTTGCAAAAAGTAGGTATACCCCGAGTTCGTTCTTAAAGTGGAACATAGGAATCTAACATTGTATTGAAGGTTTTTGCTAATTGTTGCTCGTCTATTTAACTTAGAGAAAAGGCAATGGTATCAACAGAAAGAGAAAATTATTGCGATTCAAATACTACTGGGCAAGACAAGTGCGAACTATTCTTTTAAAATACTAACTTAAAGTGACACTGTTGTATTGTAGTATTAAAATTAACGGCAAACAAATCTCGAAATCTTCTGAAACTAGCGCCACCATAAAAGGTTTTCGCCACAAAAACCCTTTCTTCATTGGTATAGGTACCTATTCATTAGATAAATAAACTTTAATACGTGGTTTAACGTCAAATTCGTATTGACAAACAAGCAGTACAAAAAACAATTGCTGTAAAATTGTAAAATCAAGGGAATGCTATTTAAAAAGTTTCATACTTTAAGTTAGTATTTTAAAAGAATAAATCGCACTTTTAGTCTTACCAGCAGTATTATTTGAATCGCAATAATTTCCTCTTTCTGTTGATACTATTGCCTTTTCTCTAAGTTAAATAGGCGAGCAACAATTAGCAAAAACGTTGAATACCATGTTAGATTCCTATAACGAACTCCCGGTATAATTTTAAATAGTGTTGAAGCAGCTGCATGGAAAAATTGTTGATTTGTTTTATAGTATAGGCTAAGGCTAAGGTCGGCTTCACACGCACACCGATATTATCGGTGTCGGACATACTTTCACACACACCGATAAACAGTATGTCGACATCGGAATAGCGGTTACATCTTAGTTAGCATCACTAGTGTCGCTGCACCTTATGAATATTTCATAGGTAAAAATTTTGGAATTCGGTAGTTGATAGTTGTGCTAGAGTGCCTTAATATGAAGAAAAGAACCTTGCCGTTACTGTATTTATTATATTTATGAAATATTTAGTGTAGCAATGTCATAATTAAATTTAAGAGACTCATAGTTGCTTGCATTTGTACTGAGATAACACTGACTTTGTGAAAGGTAAAAGCAGCACAAATGATACCGATGTATTGAGGCTGGTCTGTGTGAATCAGTGCATTTGGTTTGCATTGCGTACTAAAACTGAACGATAATTTACTGACCGATATCAACAGAACTATCCGACACACACACACACACACACACACCCGCACCCGCACACACACACATAATGTCGGTTGACAACCGTCTGTTTTACCGGACGTTGGCTGTGTGAAGCAGTACCATTTAAAACAATATACTATTGATGCATCCCGATACCGATACCGACAATATCGGTGTGTGTGAAGTAGCCCTAAGGATCCTTAATGATTTAAGACACATTACAAAAAACAGCAGCACAGATACAAGTATAAAATACTCTTCCCTTTTAAAAATTATTGCAAGTCATTAATTTGTTTTTCTCCTCTAATATTGCTAGGCAACAGATTCTTATTAAACAACCTATATTTACTCGGAAAAATAAAAGCCTCTTGTGCAATTATAAGTGAAAAAATATTTGGTATCATTTGAATTTTTTCTAGAAAAGTCGACCGTTTTGTTACTTCAACAAGTTGCGCTCTATTGGTAGTTTTGAATTTTTTTCGTAATATCAAGTATTCCCTTAACATCGAGACCAATCTTGACAAATTGAAGCAACCCCTTTCGAAGTTACACGGTTTTTGTCAATAACACGTTATATGGTTCCCCTTCCTTTATTTTGACAGCAATTGTAAAAATTCATTCAAAAAATTTTTACATATTAATCACTAGTTTACCATGGATATATTTTTTTAAATACATTAAGGAAAATTGCCCAAAAAATGTGAATTTCAATTTGAATTTTAAACGCTCTCTGGCAGAAATGATCAGCATTTTCTCTTGACTACATTTATTATAAGATTTTTTATTTCACTGCTCAATCTTAAATAGTCTCCGAGTTATGGCCGATCTGCTTTCTTAGTCGTACACCCGGTATCTCTACATTGATTGAATACTGAAAATGTCCTGCAGTTTCTGGAGACTGAAAATCCCCATATATGGAAAACATTCCATTCAAAATGCGAAGACAAGTATGTAGTCCAGTCAATTTAGCCGAAAAAATGGGGGTACCCTTACATAAATTCCCAACAAGCTGAAAATTTGCATGAACGTTAGGGACACCATTATAATGAAATTGTGAAAAGTCCCCATCAATCCCATGTGTGCAAAAATTTTTATTCAAGGTCAAAGTTCGCAAAAATGGGTTTTTTGGATTTTTCAGCGAGACGGTTAGTTTTATGATAAAAATATCTCAGACAAAAATCGCAGACCATGCAATTATCTACAAAAATTGACCTTTCACTTTTTTTCATAACATTAACCATTTCAGAGAAAAAGCGGTTCTAAAATTTACTTTAGTTGTATTCTCCATAATAAGCATGACTACGCTGTACTACGAGTATATACATCATTAGACACATAATACAACACACATAACATAAACTATTAATCTGCATGACTAATACATTAATAATAAATGATAATTTTGAGAATATGAACTGAAAAGGAACCGAGCCCCTCATTTTATGTGAAAACAAAATCAAGTATCAAAAGGCACGAATTCTTATAGAAATTCTAATTTCAACCAACTTCAAATCTGTAACTAATTATGGCATATACTATATACAATATATATATATATATATAACTACCCCCCCCCCCCCCCCCCCTCAGACATGAGCACCCCGGATTCTGCAGAAATGAGTCATTGTTTTTCTTTTCACCCTTAAGGAAGATGGAAGCGAAGAGGGTGACGGACAATTTGTAAATCACGAAAAATGTTGGAGGACAAACAGTAAAAAAAGATCGTTTTTCTGCGGACATGTGCAATTTTTCCACCCCCAAAAAAGGGGCTGCAGTTGGGATGAAATTTGCGAATAGTTTTTTATGGAGAATCCAAAAGTGCAATAAAAAATAGGTGTTCCCATTTAAGTTTTCAAAACTCACCCCCGCTCCACCGCACAGGGGGTGAGGGTGATCTTTACGTATCATGACTCAATAGGTTTCAAAAAATAAAGGAAACGTGTTTTTTTCTTTTTGAACTTGGATGTGACGTTCTCGAGATATTAAAGGGTGTATATTTTGACTTTAATGGCGTCCCGACGACGAAACAATTAACCAGAGATTTGGAATCAGTAAAGAATTTCCTATAAGTTGACACCACTTCCAGCTTTCTAAACCCTGTAACATCGACCAACGCACAGACACACATCAGCAATGCTCCGGAGGGGTAAAACCACAGTGTTTAAATTGTTTGAAAAATTAAATTTTATTACATGTGCTTTCGAAAGATATTAACTCTACTGCAGAAACTCTAATCAGTAATCATCAACGGAATTCGCTTTCTTCTTTCTGTATATGGAGCTTCAAAAAGAATTCCTTGGGTAGACAAGTTACGTTACCATCTTTTACAAAACATACACGTAATAAAAAAACGTGTGCAATTAGCTTGCCTTCCTCCAACCGCGGCTTCTACTCACCAACAGGTTCAAGTGTGGCTTATTAATCAACTGGACCCAGAAGAATGGGGTTGGAGGCTAATTAATAATGTATTGGAACCAATCCACACTCACTTCCACCTGCATCAGAAACCTCCTTAATACTATTTTTTGCAACTGCAAAAAGAGGTGTAATTCGAAATGCGGCTGCAGAAAGTAGGCTTATCTTGTTCACGAGCACGCACCACTTGTCAAGGGCGAGTCGTTTAAGCCTCCAATAGAAGAAGATCCTTACATCAACGATGAAATAACTGATGTATCGCTGTTAGAACAATTTACGTCAACTCAGGAAGATGAGGAAGAAGAAGAAGGAGATAGAGGAAGAGAAGAAGAAACAGATGATGACGATGATGATGAATAAGATGACCTGACATTCCATTAAATTTTACTGAGATAGACCGTGGAGTAGGGCTACCGGAGAAACCACGTTAAAAAAACTAAAGTAAATTTTAGAATCGCTTTTTCTCTAAAATGGTTAATGTTATGAAAAAAACTGTAAGGTCATTTTTTATAGATAATTGCATGTTCTACAATTTTTGTCTGAAATATTTTTATCATAAAACTAACCGTTTCGTTGAAAAATCTAAAAAACCCATTTTGCGAACTTTGACCTTGAATAAAATTTTTTGCACACATGGGATCGATGGGGACTTTTCACAATTTCATTATAATGGTGTCTCTAACGTTCATGCAAATTTTCAGCTTGTTGGGAATTTATGCAAGGGTGAATGTCTAAATTGACTGGGCTAATGGTTCCAGCTTGATGGTTGCTCGGCCCATTTGTTTTAAATGTTTGTAACTGGCTGAATACAAATTTTGAAGGCAGATGGAATTGTTAGTGATGATCCAATGCCCGTCCAAGAGGAACTCCTACATCGAATTCAGATTGCCTGTGCTGAAATTACTAGACGTTTCCAATTTGAACAATTGTTATAAATTTGTTTTTATATTATGTAATTCAATTTTGATTAATTAAAATACATAAGAATAGTAAGGGAAAATAATTTTTTAGTATTAATTCTTCTATAAAATGGCATAATTAATTATTTTTTATGGTCTACTATTTTTCAGGAAAAATGTGTAACTTTGGTTTTTTAAATGGAACACCCTGTATATTTATTCAGAAGAATTCGTTTTGAATTCTCGTTTTAAAAATGCAGCATAAATAATATTTTAAGTGTCAATTAAATAAAAACAAACTCAAATAATAAAATCATTCTAGCTACGTGATAGATAGTCGCACTAATATTGTAAATAATTTCACCGACTTCCTTAATCTAACGCAATATAATAATGTTGTTAACGTAAAAAATAGGTTATTAGATTTAGTGTTAACAAATATTGATTGCGCGGTATCTCGTGAAGATGTACGCATTGTACCTGAAGACGTGTATAATCCCGCATTAAGTATAGATCTTTCCTATAAAATCAAAACCTGTAATCGATTTTCAGCCAACAATATTAATAAGAAGTACAATTTTCGAAAGGCTGACTATATCAATCTATATCAAGCCATACTAAATACTGATTGGTCATTTCCACAATGCCTCCCTAATGCTAAAGCTAACGTTGATGTCGTTTGCAATGTATTTTACGATACCCTATACAATCTCTTTGACTCTTTTGTTCCATTATGTACGAACAAACCTTCTAAGTATCCTGTTTGGTTTACGCCGGAAACGAGGAAATTAATAGGGCTGAAGAGTCGTTTACTATGGAAATATAAAAGGTACGGCAGCGATTCTTGCTTGCCAGAGATTAAACGACTACGCAAATTAATAAAAGCAAAAATTAACGTTGACTATAGGAAGTACACTTATAATTTACAAGAAGACATTTCAACCAATCCCAAGCTTTTTTGGAAGTTTATTAACTCTAAAAGAGGTTCATCGAGAATTCCTACCTCAGTCACATACAACAATAAAACTTATGACAACCCCGAATCTGTATTACAAGCGTTTCAAGAATTTTTTAGCAGTGTTTACGTACCTGCCACCGATCGCGATGTCTCAACCTTCTCTGACATTAACAATTCGCCTAATATTACAATAAGTAACATTACAGCCGATGAGGTAATGTTAGCCGTTCGTAAGCTAAAAAATAGTTACACTGCTGGGCCAGAACAAATTCCAGCCTTCATGGTAAAAGATTGCGCGGCTGTGTTCTCTATTCCTTTGTGTTACATCTTTAATGCATCTCTACGTTCCAAAGTTTTTCCTACGATCTGGAAAGCCGCTAATATTTGCCCAATTTTAAAAAGTGGAGAGCCTAGTGAAGTCACCAACTATCGCCCGATTAGTATATTAAATAACTTCGCGAAAATTTTTGAGATCATTATATATGCTCGCATTTATCCTAAAATAAAGAGAACGATATCAATCCACCAACACGGGTTCATGGAGAAGAGGTCTACGGTTACGAACCTAACATACCTATCTCACAAGATAGCGAATGAGCTAGACAATAGAAGGCAAGTTGATGTTTTATATACAGACTTCAGCAAAGCGTTCGACAGTGTTCCTCATGATATACTTATCGCAAAAATGGAGAGTTTTGGATTTAGTTCTTCACTTCTTGATTTCTTCCAATCGTATTTAGACACTCGTGTACAACGGGTTGTATACAACAACCATATGTCTGACACTATTTTAGCTTCATCAGGAGTGCCTCAGGGATCGAACCTAGGACCGTTACTATTTATTTTGTTTATCAACGACCTGCCAAGCGTAATAGTCAGTGACAAGTTATTGTTTGCTGACGATCTGAAAATATTTTCATCAATATCTGCTGAATCTGACTGCCAATTTTTGCAGGAACAATTAGACAAAGTGTTGGAATGGTGTTCTTTAAATTGCTTGCCGCTAAACAAAGCTAAATGCAAAGTAGTTTCGTACACTAGGAAGTATCAACCAATCCATTATGAATATGTTCTTGGTGCAACCTTACTCACAAGAAAGGAAGTGATAAAGGACTTGGGTATTAATTTCGACAGCAAATTTACGTTTTCACAGCATATTAGTACCACATTAGTACCCTTACACGTTCATCACTGTCTACCCTTGGGTTTATAATAAGAACCTGTAAATCATGTTTTAACAGCGATATTCTTAAAACTTTGTTCTTTTGTCTCGTGCGTAGTAAGTTAGAATATGGTTCTATAATTTGGTTTCCCATATATAAACAACATATAAATAGGATTGAGGCTGTTCAAAGAAGATATTTGAAGTATGTATCCTTTAAAGAGGATGGTGTTTACCCTGTAAGAGGATATAGTTATAACTTGTTATTAACTAGATTCAATTTTTGTTCCCTAGAACATAGGAGACATATCGCATGTATAGTGTTTCTGTATAACTTGCTGAACAACAAACTTGACGCACCTAACCTACTGTCCTCAATAAATATCTCTGTTCCTAAATATCATATACGCAACCACGCCTGCTTTCACTATGCTAAACCACGCACAAATGTTTTGTTTAAATCTCCTGTCATAAACTGTTGTAGAATTTATAACATGCAGTATGCACAAGTAGACTTATTTAATTGCAGCCTACGTGAAATATTAAGTGATAGTAATTAACATTAACATTATTATATTTTATCTTAAGTTATTCTTTTCTCTTTTCATTTGCATTTTATGTATAGTTAATTTGTCGATAAATTCTGTACACTGCTTAGGTAGTTTCAATAATTACTTTTGTCCTATAATTGGAATCTTTTTCTGTTGGGCAATAAATATATTATTATTATTACAGACCGATATCGAGAAGTTGCGGCTGAGACTGAAAGTGCTTCTCTAACCGTAGTTTGTTGTCCAGCAGGGCCGTTGTGGAAACTTTTCATTCTTCTCAAGTACTAAAGTGCAACTAATTGTTACTCACGGTCACCGGTCACAGTTAATTACACATCAATAATATCATGAATTACATGGATTGGTGTACTTGGCGACATAATTTTAGGCCCGTAATTTTTTTGAAGGCACTAACTGAATAGGTACTTATTATTTTTGCAGACTGAATTCCAAGATTATCTTGACAATTTACCATTAGTTCCGAGACGAAACTTATGGTTATCAGCATGATTGGTGCCCCACCTCACGGCATATTTCCGAACGATGAGGAATTGATCAATAGTTTTGTGAAGTTTATTGGGTTAAATGGCCTCTACAATACCTGATATAAGTATGTCCATCGAGTTCTGGGACACCAATTAATTCACTTTTAAACAGACAATAACCATGAGACAAACCCTATAGAATACATAAAGCTTTAGACGACTCTCAATCCAAAGAATATTAACATATCAACCACTGTTGAAACTAGTGACAGTAGTTTCAGACAGAACACATTTACAAGGAGGGAGTTTTTGCCAATTTTATGTTGCCAAAGTATCTACATGAATATAAAGGTTGTAAAGTAAAGATAATTTAACTAAAGAAATAAACTGACTGCAAAACTTCTCGAATGTCAAAGTCACCAGTTTTCGGCAACTTGCTGAGCACTCGATTTAATTTTAACTTATTCATATCTGCTTTAGATGCATTACCCGAAAATTCTCTACAAAGAACACATTAGATTTTTCACATTTATATACTGTTAGACATACTCAGCATCACAACTGAATTTTTTTGTTAAAAATTTCGACAAATTTTCCAGAATGTTTTCCGAATGAAGCGCTACAAATTGTTTGCGGCAGATCTGGAAGGAAAACGTTTATAAAAATTTTAGGAACCATCAAAATTACCTCATTCATAAGGCCAACAGTGGATGCGTGTGTCCAATAACAATCATGTACCGAAACAAATACAATTCCCATACGTTCACACCATAAAGATGTTAACATCATATGACTAGAATCTAAAGAATGAATAAAATTTGGCGGAAATGCATTCTTTTGTTTCATCACATTGGGCTTCCTGTAAAATTTCCTTAAAAAAGTTAAAATATTTCTTTCATTCTCACTCGTATGTATCCATGTGGAAAGGTTCGTACAGCTGCCTACTACTAAATGTTCTGTGCTTGTTGTAAGGTTGTACAATGGGTAATCCAAGTGGCGTTACCCATTCCACGTTTTCATTACAAACAGATGAGATTAGACGTGCACATTCTGTAAACCAGTCTTGTATCTCTCTAGTTGATGTAAACATTGAGCGGAGTGAATCAAACGTGCGACCGGTCAAATATGACGAAGCATTCCAGACATGTTCCTTTGGAAAGTTTTCGATATCCTTAAGTTGCTTTGCTATCTGCAGACGGGCACCAAACCTTGTTACACCATAAACAGTTGTCATAATTGTCTGCTTTATGACTTTTCGCACCACAAAACCTTTAAGAATCTTTGCTATCTATAAATCCAATATGAATTAAAATCGTAACGAAAATGTGGACAAACCTCATTTCCATTGGCCTCATCTTTCGCACGTTGTTGTTCAACTAATAGGACAACAGCAGAATATACATCTTGTGGAACATGCGAGGGACTTAAATTCACACTATAAGCACCGGCTTGATCTCTTCCGAGTGCAGCATAATGTTGAAGACCATTACAACTTCCATCTTGATGAACGGGGAAGTGAGATAAATAATCTTCAGAATTTTCGGATCGGTAGGCCTTGGCTATTTCCATACAACATGCTAATGTTTGCCACGGCTCTTCAGATTCGGCCCACCACATCTTACCCGTCAGTGGATAGTCGGCCGAATCCAAAACTTTGTCCATCACTTCATTTGCAAAGATTAAGCTGCAATTTTTCTAGATAAGTGTTTTATTAAAAATCGCTACTAACCGATCAGTAATACTATCTCGTTTTTTTAACCCTGTCAAATTGACCAGGTGCAATTTTAGCCAGTCGAATCCATTAGGACCCAAGGGACGAGGTTGCGCAAATACTAATAACGAACGAGCCATGTCAGAACCTAAGTGATTGAGATGTGGAGGTATGGGATATACACGTCCACGGAAATCCATGTTGTGTGGCAACCAGAAAATGTGATTTCGAAACTAAATGTAACATTTCGCTTAAGTTAATTTAAAACAAAGAAAAGTGGTATCGATTACATGATTTGCCAGAGATAGTCTGTACAGGCAGTCACACCACAGTGAATACATTTCTGCCTGTTTTCTTTTCATCTGCAATTTGTGGCGAAATATGCCTTTTTTATCTCCTACAGTTGTTGTTAAGGATGGGGAAGACGTATATAATTCTGGAATGTCCAAATTTTCAGATCCCCCAGAGTTGAATACCTGCAACAGTTATTAAATTGGATGGAACTTTAAAAAATGTACGTCGCATGTACTTCCAAGATAACATCGAGCACAGATCCGTTCACCTTCCAAGGTACCGAAGCCAATTGATTGAGACAATCGAGTGATGGATAAATTTGACTGGGGACCGCTTCTCTCAATCTCTGCTTTTGTAGAATTGCTTGCGTCGGTAATCTGATCATTTCGCAAGGTGAGACGAGGTATCCTCCAGACTTAACCGAAGTCCAAGGAACCGGTGGACATAACATGGGAACTTCGTTTGCACTAAAAGTTAATGTTTCGGGAACAGAGGCACGGTACAATCGAGATAATATCGGATGAGGTTTCACTTCTTCCTTTACAAGCCGCCCTTGTGATCGAAAAATTGTATAAAAGCTTGGCAGGTAGTTTCTAAACAATAATTTGTTATTAAATTGAATATTTTTTCAATAGAAGCCATACTTATGTTTACAGTTAAGCCGCATTACATTGACGTCAATTTTTAAATCGTGCATAATGATATGATATAAAAATTTTCCAATGTTTTGCAAAACTGTTGGAATCCAAGGATTCTGGTCAATTAGTACAGATGCTCCTTCCGATTTGTTCAAATGGTCAATCCACTGCCAAATTTGTCGAGTATTATAGAAATTCTTTTCTTTGGGAAAAGTGTCCAGATTGGCATGTAAATTAGCGTAACGATCACAATACTTTCCGTGTACTTTCACGATCTAAAATAAACATTGTTAAATGAATGTAAGAATGGTATAATAAAAAACTTACCTTATCCAGTACACCCATTTTTTGCTTTTGTAACACCTTATATCGCATGTAAACCTTTGATCCTAGCTCCTTATACAGCTGTTGACAAGTCGGACTGTACGTCTCGGATCCCTGCGCAATTTTTTTAGCCTCTTCCACAATAATTTGAACAAACTCTTTATTGGGCATTACTCGCAAATAAGGTTCTAAAGATAATACATTTCGTCTTGCTGTAAGAGATAATAAATCCCTGTTGAACCCGTTCAAAGCATCTTTCTCCCACACTTGCGTAAGTGTGTCGAAGGCAGCACGATATGTTAATGTTTCATTGCCTATATTTGCTTTCTTCTCAATACTTTTGATCTAAAAAAACCACTTACTAAAGTAATTTAACCTTAAAATACCTACTTACTGTGACATAGCCACATTTTTCAATTTCAATTTGCTTTTTAAGACTTTTCCGTAGGTCTTCACTTGTAAACAGACCGTCGGTTTGAAATAGACAATCCGGAGGCGGCCGTAGTAACTGGTTAGGATGGTTCAGCTCATTAACTAAGTCATTTGAATATTGAAAATGGGGTAAAGATAATTGAATTTCATAATTGGGAGAGTGACTGTGAATTGCTTTTAACACCATGCTACGTTGATCACTAAAAAACATTGTTTCGTTCACGATTCTGTCGAATGTAATTCCAGATCGTAAAGCTTCAGATGCAAAAGAACGTATTTGTTTTAAGTGACTGTCTTTCACATTTAAGCGCCCTAAACACTCAAAAATAGCGGCATAACTCTGGACATTTAGATTGATTTTTTCTTTGCGTAAGATATTTAAAATTTCTTCAATTTTATCGTAATTACTTTTGCGGCAAAGCCTCTCAATAAGCCATTGTAGATATGGATATTTCTAATAGGAGGAAATACTTTTTTGTTGTTATGTCTGCGATTATGATGGATCATGAGCGCATTAAGTCCACGTTGTGGCGATTTTAAATAGTTACATACTTCAATGTATGTAGAGAGTGTTCGTGAAACCACTTCTTCAGTTGCAGTCGGAAGTACAGTAAGGTGGGTACCTTGAGTATGTGCGAGGTCTTCTTCCTCGTCAATTATTTCTGGTTGTAATGGGTTGCTGGTGATTCTACAAAGCAAAGAGCCTCTTCCAATAATAATTATTGTGTACAACAAGCGTGCATACCTACCTTTCCAAATTTTCTAAAGCATCACACTCCACGTCCGTTTGTTTCACATCTCCCTTATTAGATATACTGGTCAAAGGTTTTAGCTCAACATAAATTGATGTCTTTACATCATCGATAGGAATGTGGTCTATAATTGTTAAGTTGTGATACGTGTGCTCCTTGACGTTTTCCGCCTTTTGCAAAGCTTTTAATTTGTAAAGTTCGGCCAAGTTTAGATTAGTTTTTGTAAAAAACTTTAAATCTCTCAAGCTTAGTATTTTAATAGGTGCTTTTTGTTGAGATGTATTACCCTTTGTCACTACCATTAAATTAAATATAAAGATTTACGAAATTAAGATAATGAATAATTGAACAAACCTACTAGGATTTCGGCATACGACGGAATCTTCTTCGTGCCTCGTTTTCGAATTCTTACTTCTTTAACTGTGTCACGTTTCGTTGAGTAATATAAAGCTGCAAAGTAATATAATAATCAACATGTGTCTTAAAAGATTTATGGGTTACCTTCATGGATATTATGCAGTTTGTGACAAACACCACATATACGTGTATTAATGCCGCGTTCTTTTAAAGTGTTCACTGGAAGATTTGCGAAACTGGTTTGTTTAATACTAAAGAAACGATACATATCAATAAATTTATACGTTAATTCTAAATGTAGGTATATTTTAAAAACGATGCTGTATTTTAACCTCACTTTCTATAGAACCTGAACCATTTGGTGTGACTGTGACGTCAAAATTGTCTGGGAAATTTAAAATGTTGGACAACCCCTTGGGACAACCCGTATTTTGATGTCGAGAAATGGACCCTTATCGGGTCTATTTCCCCAGCACCCCCCCCACTCCGAATTTCGAAATGAAAATTTGCACACGAATTGTGCTCGTTTTGTGCTTAATTGTGCTCTTAAAATTTCGTTTTGTGCTTCATCTCTTTCGGAGATATCATCAAAATACTTTGGGCGGTGCTGGAGAAATGCGAGCACCCCCCCCCCCCCCCACTTCGAATTTCGAAATGAAAATTTGCACGCGAATTGTGCTCGTTTTGTGCTGAATTGTGTCCTTAAAATGTCGTTTTGTGCTTCATCCCTTCCAGAGATATCATCAATAAACTTTGGGCGGTGCTGGAGAAATGCGCGATAAACCCTCTAATGAATCTGTCACTTGAATGGCTTTTGAATCTGTTTATTGTCTTACGAGTCATGGCCCAACATGATTTTCCGAATTGAATTTATTGCGAATTTTTGGCAAAATAATGAGAAATACAACTGAAAATTATCTAATTTGCATTATCATTAGATGACAAAAAAAATCTTTTTCGATTGGTGTCATTATAAACCCTCTAAGTTAAAAGGGGGAGCAGCAATCTGCGAAAAACCTTTTTCCCATGTTAATGGCCAATGTTCGGTTTCGGAATATTCACCCGGTATACTATACAGGGTGGCCCAACGAAAAGGTAACAGACGGGTTTCTGGCCATCAGAGGGAATTTTTTTTGGGAAACGCAAAAACACGTCAATTTTTATATCAAGGGGGACAACTTTCGCCATGATTTTCAACCTGAAGTGATTTCATCCCTTAGCGCTATGAGAACAACCCCTAAAATTTAAATAGGGATGATGAGGCAAGTGATACGTCATTTGAAAGGTCTTTCTTTTCATATTTCAGTGCACTAGTTTTTTTTATATTTTTTTATTTTTAACCAAAAAAATTGAAGTTCCAAAATGGAAAGAGATTGAGGCATTTAAAAACTCAAAAAAGCTCGGACAGGTCAATTGTTTTTTTCTTAGAGAAGCTAGGTACTTTTACTGATATTTGACAACATTGTTTCACCCCTTGGGTACAGGGTAAACAACCCTTAAATTTTTAAATAAAAACAAGGGTTAATTTTTTCTTGTGCTAATTAATAAAACCAGTTTATGCAAATTCAACCCTTATTTTAATAAATGTTCGAAGTGCCTGCCTTCAGCTCCATGCAATAGTACCTACAAATTTTCATTAAATCGTTCCCGTACATTTTGCAACATTTCAGGAGTGATCAGGCGGCATTCATGTACTATACGGTCACGTAACTCCTCCAAAGATTCCGGACCAGTGGAAAAAACTTTACTCTTTACATGACCCCATAAAAAAATCTAATGGGGTGAGATCAGGAGGAAGGAGTTAATCAAAATCTGTATTATTACATGGAAGCTGAAGGCAGACACTTCGAAAATGTATTAAAATAAGGGTTGAATTTGCATAAACTGGTTTCATTAATTAGCACAAGAAAAAATTAACCCTTGTTTTTATTTAAGGGTTGTTTACCCTGTACCCAAGGGGTGAAACAATGTTGTCAAATATCAGTAAAAGTACCTAGCTTCTCTAAGAAAAAAACAATTGATCTGTCCGAGCTTTTTTGAGTTTTTAGATGCCTCAATCTCTTTCCTCATTTTCCATTTTGGAACTTCAATTTTTTTGGTTAAAAATAAAAAAAATATAAAAAAAACTAGTGCACTGAAATCAGAAAAGAAAGACCTTTTTAATGATGTATCACTTGCCCCATCATCCCTATTTAAATTTTAGGGGTTGTTCTCATAGCGCTAAGGGATGAAATCACTTCAGGTTGAAAATCATGGCGAAAGTTGTCCCCCTTGATATAAAAATTGACGTGTTTTTGCGTTTCCCAAAAAAAAAATTCCTCTAGCCAGAAACCCGTCTGTTACCTTTTCGTTGGGCCACCCTGTATTTTGTACTCATTTATGCTCATACTTTGATACTTCTATTCCTACCGTTCCCTAAGTAGACTCTTAAGCTTGGGTGAGATAGGCACCTGCCCTGGCGGGAGTCCCGCCACCACCAGAAGAGGACCGTGGCGCTGGACGATGTTCTGGTGGTGGCGGGACTCCCGCCGGCGCAGGTGGCGGTCGCGGCGAGGGCCGAACGATGAGGGAAGGAAAGACAGTGTATGCAATGCCAACTGCTTTGGGACGAGAGGGAGTCCTGGACCAAGACTCTAATCCCCGATATAAGAACTTGAATGGGACGGAAGCATGGCGAGGTTGACTATGTGCTGACGCAGTTTCTGACCGGGCACGGGGAGAACGGTAGATATCTACAGAAAATAGGAGGAAGGGAGACGGATGAATGCTATGATTGCGGTCTCCCAGACGACAGTGCACACGCGATTTACGAGTGCCCGCGCTGGTACGGGGAACGCGCAGAAGCAAACCGCGCACTCGGCACGGTGATGACACCGACCAACATTGTCGATCTGATGATACAGACGGAAGGTAAATGGAATATCATCAGTACATTTTGCCACGAGGTGATTGGAAGAAGAGAGGTAGAGGGTCGAGGATAGGCAAAGCAACCCGCCGAAGATATAAGGCGCTACGGTGAGAGACACCAGTGTTGCACTGTTTAACGTGTCGATTATGGCAGCTCACAGTAGTCCTAAGGATCCTTAATGATTTAAGACACATTACAAAAAACAGCGGCACAGATACAAGTATAAAATACTCTTCCCATTTAAAAATTATTGCAAGTCATTAATTTGTTTTTCTCGACAGTTTTTCTCCTCTAATATTGCTAGGCAACAGATTCTTATTAAACAACCTATATTTACTCGGTAAAATAAAAGCCCCTATCTAGTAAATGTCATTACAAGCTACTTCCAAAATAGGAGGGTGCAAATTACACCGAAAGATGCAAGACAGATATGGGGAGGGGTGCCACAAGGATCGGTGCTGGGTCCGATCTTATGAAACGTGATGTTCGATGACATCATGGAAATCAAATTCCCGAGTGGCGTAGCACCGATATGCTTTGCGGACGACCTGGCGCTCTGGATACAGGCGAATACAGAAAGCGAAATAAACAATAAGGCCAGAATAAGCGTAGAAAGAATAGAACAATGGACAATCCAAAATAAACTTCAATTGGCAAACGCAAAGACGCGAGCAGTACCGTTGAATAGGCACATACCTCCGAAGCACATTCAAATCCGGGTAGGAGGGGAAAGTGTAAAAATAGAAGGGCAAGCCAAGTACTTGGGGATGGTTCTGGATAGGGGCCTCCTTATGGGTGAGCACATTAAGGAAGCAACCAAAAAAGCTGGGAAAACTAATGGCCCTGGATAGAATCATGAGAAATGTAAAAGGACCTAGGAGCCAAAAAAGGAGGGTATTAGCATCGGCAGTAATGTCAACAGTGTTGAATGGGGCCCCGATATGGCAAAGGGCGATGAGAATAAATAAATATAGAAACATGGTATTATCGCTACAAAGGGTAGTAGCGATCAAAGTAGCCAGTGCATACAGAACTATCTCGGGAGAGGCAGTGCTAGTCATTGCTAAGTGCATACCAGTACACCTGTTAGCGTTGGAGAGGAAAACGGCATACGAAGGCCGGGGAGACACCAACCAAGCGGATCTGCGCAGGGAAACCACAATCGCTTGGCAAAAAGAGTGGGAAGAAAGCACGAAGGGAAGATGGACGAAGACACTAATACCAGAAATCAAGAAATGGCAGGAGTGCAGATTTGCCAACACCAACTACTATACCGGGAGTTCGTTCTCAAAGTCGAACATAGGGATTTAACATGGTATTGAACATTTTTGCCAATTGTTGCTCGCCTATTTAACTTAGAGACAAGGTAATGACATCAACAGAAAGAGAAAATTATTGCGATTCAAATAATGCTACTGGCAAGACTAAAAGTGCGATTTATTCTTTTAAAATACTAACTTAAAGTATGAAATTGTGTAAATAGCATTCCCTTGATTTTAAAATTTTACAGCAATTGTTTTTTGTACTGTTTGTTTGTCAATACGAATTTAACGTTAAACCACGTAAAGTTTATTTATCTAATAATGAATACCTACACCAACGAAGAAAGGGTTTTTATGGTGAAAACCTTTCATGGTGACGCTAATTTCAGAAAAGTTCGACATTTCTTTGCCGTTAATTTTAATACTACAATACAAAAGTGTCATACTTTAAGTTAGTATTTTAAAAGAATAAATCGCACTTTAGTCTTGCTAGTAGGATTATTTGAATCGTAATAATTTTTTCTTTCTGTTGATACTATTGCCTTTTCTCTAAGTTAAATAGGCGAGCAACAATTAGCAAAAACGTTCAATACCATGTTAGATCCCTATGTTCGACTTTGAGAACGAACTCCCGGTATAACACAAGTTTTGAGCGGGCATGGGTGTTGTAGCGTGTACCTTAACAGAATAGGGAAAAAGGCCGATAAGACATGCATGTACTGCCAAGACGAGGATACAATGGAGCACACGACCTTCGTGTGTCCACGATGGGGAAAAGAAAGAATAAGGCTTATAGTGTTAATTGTGTAAATAGTTAGGATACGTAGGCTAAGCGATAGCGTACAGTGTGGAACTGGGCCTAATTAGCGGCCGCAGCAACAGGGCGAGAATAGAAAGGGGGAAACCATTGCCTTGAGTAGCAAGAAAAATGTGTGAACCCGGAACGAGACTTACCGTTATCGGCCTCGACGGGCTAGAGGACGACGATGACGAATATAACGAGCTATTGGAGGATTATGAGGACTTGAAAGCCCGACACGGGAAGCTCAAGGACAAGTACCGCAAGGAGTGTGAGGAGTACGACAAACTACAGGAACTGTACACGAAACTGGAGCGTGAAAACAGCAACCTGATAGAGAGACTTCGGGAAAGGGAAAAAGGGCTACGGGAAGCTCTGATTAAGCAGAGGGAATCGGAGGAGAAGTACGGCGTAATCTTTAAGAGGAACGAAGAACTTTTAGGGGAATACGAACTGGGAAAGCAAACGATCGACATGCTAACGGAAACGAGTACCGCCCTTAAGGACAAGTACGGTACCATGAAGGACCAGTACCACAAGGAAGCGGACAAGCACGGCAAGCTACAGGGATGGCACACGAACTTGAAGCGTGAAAACAGCGACCTGATACGCAGGCTTCAGATAGGGGAAAAAGAGCTACAGGAGGCGCTGATCAAGCAAAGGGAGTTGGAGGATAAATACGGAGAAATCGAAAAGGAGAACGTACATCTCCAAAGGGAGAACGAACTTGGGAAGCAAACGATCGACATGCTAAGGGAAAAGAACAACGACCTCACGGACGCAATGAAGGCGAAAGAAGAGGCAGTCAACGAGAGGGTGACAAAAGAGGGGGACACGGAAAAGGAACCAGTGTCAGCAGGTGAGAAGGCTACAGCACTGGGAACCAAACTCAGGGCAGCACAGCTGAAAAACGAACAGGGCCAGACGGAACCAGAAGCGAGGGTTCCTGGACAAGAGAGGGAAGAAGTACAGGACAACCCCAAAACCTACGCCCAGGTGGTGACAGTACTGAGAGCTACTGGCGCCGCCACGGAGCAGGTGGAGAAGGGAAACACGGAGGAAACTCCCGTCGAATTCAGGTGCGGGCGCACGGAAGGCGCCAACGCGGACGAGGAAGAAAACTGGCAAACGAAAACCAGGAGACGACCCCCGCTGGGGAACGGGATGGGCGAAAACCCACGAAAATCAAACAGGGGCAGTGACACCGAATCTAGGTGCACACAGACCAGGCAGGAAGCGGTGCTGGTGAAACTAAAAGACCAGGACGTGTACGACGAATATCTGAGGAAGCTCAGATCGATCGACAATGAGGGAAAGGAGCTCAAAGTAGAAGGGGTGATGAAGACCGCCAGGGGAGACATCTTGCTCAAATTGGGAAAGGGGACTGTCTCGGCGGAAACAGAGGACTAGGATAGCGGCAGTTATATTAGGCAGGGAGATCGTGGTGCTGGGGAACCAGGTAACCATGGAAATTAGGGATCTGGACTCGGTAACAACTGGCAATGAGGTGCTCGAAGCCGTGACGAAGGCCGCGCCTGGCAGTTGTTGCAGGCTGAGGACCATGAGGCGAGTAGAAAGGGGGACACAAATTGCGTACTTGAACATGGATAAGAATACAGCGGCGAGGATCGTGGAGGCAGGATACCTGAGGGTCGGCCTTACAACATGCCAAACAAGGGTACTGCCGGACAGGACCAGATGTAGCAGATGTTGGGAGATCGGCCATATAGCTGAATCGTGTAGAGGGACCAACAGAAGGCGCTGGTGTTTTAATTGCGGCAAGCAAGGCCACCAGGCAAGGGAATGCACAGATGCGGCGTTTTGTTTTACGTGCGAGGCCAGCTCAGCTGGATCCGGAGCTGGACATAGAGCGTACACGAATGGATGCCCACGCACAAGGTGCACATACGGGGGAACAAGAACCAGGGACATTTAGTGAAACGAGTAAGGTAGCCAGGAGCTACTGAAGAGGGAACAGGAGGGGCGGGGCTAGCCACTACGAAGGCTAGTCCCGCCCTTCTCGAAGACAGGAGTAACACCGAACATCGGCGACCAACTAGGGGGCGAACGCCTATAAAAGGTTTCCCAAACCTCACAATCTAACCTAGGTTAGGTTAGGTTAGGTTAGGTTAGGTTAGGTTAGGTTAGGTTAGAGAAAACGCGGAAGACGAAAAAAGATCGTATGGGAACGCAGCCGAAACATATAAGAAGGCCATACGGAGGGCGAAGGCCAAGAAATGGGACGAGGTCTGCGAAGAACTAAATAAAGACATATATGGGCAAGGATACAAAATAGTAATGGATAAGCTAAGATATCCATATCCGAAAATAGACTTGCCGGACGAAGGGAAGACCAAGACCTTCGAGCAGCTATTTATAGCAGGGAAAAACAAAAAATCGAAGACACTCGTCCTAAACACACCCACACCACCTTTCACGAAACAAGAACTAAAAGAAGCCACAGAAAAGATTAAGATCGGAAAAGCACCAGGGCCGGATGCCATCCCACCGGGCACGGTAAAAATAGCCCTACAGGAACACACCGAAGAAATCCTAAAAATGTATAATACGCTGCTCGAAGAAGGATCATTTCCAAGAATGTGGAAGAGAGCAAAGCTAGTACTAATACAGAAACCGAAGAAAGAAGCGAAGGACCCGACGAAATATAGACCTATATGCCTTTTGGATTCTCTCGGGAAATGCTACGAAACCCTAATTAACAACAGACTAAAAGCGGAACTGGAAGAGAAAAACCTGATTAGTCAACAACAGTACGGGTTTAGGAAAGGAAAGTCCACAGTAGACGCAATAGAGCAAATTATAACCAACTCAAGAAAAGTAGGACGTAGTAAGGGACCAAAATGGGGGCTGTTGATAATGTTTGACGTGAGAAACGCCTTCAACACAGTCAAGTGGAAGAACATTCACGACAGACTAAGGAACATGCAAATAAGTCCATACCTACAAAACCTAATAATAGATTATCTGGATCAGCGCTACATCGAAATAACGAAACAAACCACAAGAGAGATTTGCGGAGGAGTACCACAAGGGTCGGTATTGGGGCCCACGCTGTGGAACGTAGCGTACAACGAAATACTAGAAATACCACTACCAAGAGGAACAGAGAGAATCTGCTACGCAGACGACTTGGCCTTGTGGGTGGAAGAGAACACGGAGCAAGGCATGAATATAAAGGTGAAGGAATGCGTGGAAAAAATGAATAAATGGATGCTCGAGAATGGATTTGAATTAGCAGGAGAAAAAACGGTGGCAATCCCGTTAAACAGGCATAGGCCACCAAAAAACATAAGTTTCTACGTAATGGAGGAGAAAATCACACCAGTGAGAGAAGCAAAATACCTGGGAGTAACGTTAGACAGAGGATTGCTAATGGGGGAACACGTCAAGGAGTGCACATCAAAAGCCATGAGAACTTTTACGGCCTTAAAACAGCTGATGCGAAACACAAAAGGGCCCAGATACGCAAAAAGACGAATACTGAGAAACGTGGTACAATCGATCCTTCTATACGGAGCGCAGTTCTGGGTAGAGGCGATGAGGATAAACAAGTATAAACAGATGATGCTGTCCACACAGAGGGCCGTAGACGTACCCATGTGTAATAAGTGCATACAGGACGATATCTCAAGTGGCCGCAGCGGTGCTGGCAAAGAGTATCCCGATGCACCTGCTGGCGGAGGAGAAAAAGAACCAACACGAAAACAAGGCAGACGCGAATCGAAAAGAACTGCGCAACGAAACGCTAGAGAAGTGGCAAGAAGAATGGAACGGAAGCTCGAAAGGGAACTGGACAAGGCAATTGATACCGCAAATAAGAGTATGGTACGACTGCAAGTATAGTAACACAAACTATTATATGACGCAATTCCTAAGTGGACATGGCTGCACTGGGGAATACATACACAGAATCGGGAAAAGGCCAGACAAATCATGCACATACTGTAGGGAAGAAGATACAATGGAGCATACAATACTCGCATGTCCACGGTGGGATGCACAGAGATCAAAATTCTACGTTCAGATAGGAGGAGAAGTGACAGCAGCAAACTTTCTAATAAAAACCCTAGAAAATGAGGACAAATGGATGGAAGCTTTAAAATATGTAGAAGAAGTAATAAAGACAAAAGAGAAAGACGACAGAGAGAGATAAGTAACAAGACAAGACAAGATAAGCCAAGCCAAGCAGAAGTAAGCGGGAAGCGTTCCTGCTTGGCAACACCAGGCAACGGAGTGGGTTTAGTGGGTAGTCCCGACCCGAGAGGGCTCGGGGAGTCCCACACTGCCATGCGCCGATAGACCCTAACGCGCTTGGCGTCCGGAAAAGGATTCCCACTTCGATAAAAAAAAAAAAAAGGTTAGGTTAGGTTAGGTTAGGTTAGGTTAGGTTAGGTTAGGTTGCCGATATGCCTTATCGACGTAATCGGTAAGGTATACGAACATATAATAAACAAAAGGCTAGTGGACGAGATCAAGCGGAAAGGAGATTTCTCTCCGCAGCAATATGGGTTCCGAAAAGGTAGGTCCACCATAGGAGCGGTTAGAAACGTTAAAAGAAGCCTCGACGAATGTAGAGAAAAATGGATGGTGATGATAACAATCGATGTCGATTCCCACTTATGTAAGAAACGCGTTCAATACCGCCTCCTGGGAAAGGATAATTAGCGCAATGAGGGCGATGGAGATCGCGGAATACCTCATCCAGATAACGCAAGATTACTTAAGCGACAGAAGGATTAAGATCGGTAAAAGGACGACGCTATACACGAAAGCAGGAGTCCCACAGGGATCCGTCCTGGGGCCCACGCTATGGAACATTCTGTACGACGGGGTCCTCAAACTAGATCTGACAAAGAACGCAACAATGACGGCGTACGCCGACGATCTGGCGCTCCTGGTGAGTGGAAAGAACCCTACTGAAATAAACCAGAGGGGGAACAAAGCATTAGGCAAGATTTGCAACTGGATGAGGGACAACGAACTGGAAGTGGCCCCCGAAAAAACGGAAATGGTGGTTCTACAGGGACCCAGAAAGAGGCAGGAGCTGAGCCTACAAATGGAAGGCAAACCCGTCGCCATGGTAAGACAGGTGCGGTACCTGGGGCTCGTGATGGACGACAACAAGAATCCGGGCCAGCACGCAAAATATGCGGCGGAAAAGGGAGAAAAAAGAATAGGAACCCTGATGAGGATACTACCCAATATAGGAGGACCCTCCTTTTGGAAAAGGGCAATCCTGAATAGTACCTTCAACTCTATAATTCTATACGGCGCCTCCGTGTGGGAGGGGGCGATACTGGCACCCGCCTACCAGAAGGTGATTGCGAAAGCTCAGCGCAGGATGTTACTCAGAGTGGCCTTCGCCTACAGGACCACATCCGGCGAGGCACTGCAGGCCATCACAGGCAGCATTCCGCTGGACCTCCTGATCCAGGAAAGAGCTAAACTAGAAAGCGGCATGGGGAAGGCAGCGAGAACGGAGAGAAAGGACCTGAGGGAGGAGACGCTGAGGCTGTGGCAGGTTAGATGGGCGGAGCTGAAAACGAAGGCTCAGTGGACCAAGGAATTAATCCCGGACGTGATCCAGTGGCACAAATGTAAGCACAGAAGCATAGATTATTTTACTACTCAAATATTCACGGGACATGGAGCCTTCGGCACCTACACCAATAGGATTGGCAAAACACGGGACGACCATTGCAGGTACTGCGAAGAGAAGGACGACGTGGAGCACACGCTCCTGAGATGTAAGAGATGGGGCGAGTATAGAGAAAGCCTCGTAGACACGGACGGAAAATCTTTTGAAAATGTGAGAGGTGTCATAAGATGGATGGAGAACGCGGAAAACAACTGGAGGACGGGTATGCGAATTATTAAAAGAATAATGAGCGATAAAGAGAAGGAGGAGCGGCACGCGCAAAGTAAATGAGAAAAATAGGACAGCTCACCAAGCGAAGAATGTGCGAAACGGTCCCGTTTGGTGTAGGCGAGGAAGCGGTGGTTGGTTTTAGTGGGTAGTCGCTCTGCGGAGTCCCACACTCCCTGGGACCTTTCCCCAGGGGTGCGTAAATGCATTTCAAAACCACGTAAAAAAACAAAAAAAAAAAGGTTAGGTTAGGTTAGGTTAGGTTAGGTTAGGTTAGGTTAGGTTAGGTTAACAGGAGAGGCAAACGAATGACACACTTAGGATAACGATCATGGATCTAACAGCCGCTTTGCAAGCGAAAGTGAATGGCACAAACGAGGTGGCCACGCAAACGGAACTGCGGGCAACAGGAGAGAAGCCCAAAACCTACGCCCAGGTGGCGACAGCACCGGGAACCACCGACCCCCCGACGGAGCAGGTGGTAAAGGTTAAGACGGAGGTAACTCCCATGGAATACAGGTACTGGCACACGGAATGCACCAATGTAGATGAGGAACAAAACCGGCAAAATAAAACGCGGCGACGACCCCCGCGAGGGAACGGGACGGGAGACATCCCAGGAAGTGACAACAGCGACAGCGACACCAAAACGAGGTTCACACGGACCAGGCGGGATGCCGTGTTGGTGAAGCTAAACGACCAGGACGATTTCGAGGACACTCTGAGAAAGCTCAGAACAATGGACTGCGAGGAAATGGGGCTCCACGTAGAAGGAGCGACGAAGACCGCCAGAGGGGACATCCTCCTTAAACTGGGAAAGGGTGATGTCCCGGTGGAGATAGTGAGGACGAAGATTGCGGCCGCTATACCAGATAGGGCAACAATAGTACTGGGCAACCAGGCGACGATCGAGATTAGGAACCTCGATGCGGTATCCACCGGTAACGAGGTACTGGAAGCAGTGGCGAAGGCGGAACCAGGAAGTGGGGGCCGATTAAAGAATATCAGGCGAATAGAAAGGGGAGCGCAAATAGCGTACGTGGAAATCGACAAGAACGCTGCGGTGAGGATGGCTGAAGTAGGACACCTGAGGGTGGGCTTTACATCATGCCAAATAAGGATACCACCGGTCAGGGTGAGATGCAGCAGATGCTGGGCGATCGGGCATCTAGCTGCCTCGTGTAGTGGAACTAACAGGAGGGGCTGGTGCTTCAACTGCGGCAAGCAGGGGCACCAGGCGAGGGAATGCAGAGACGAAGCCTTTTGCTTTACGTGCGAGGCCAGCGCGGTTGGATCCGGAGCGGGCCACAGAGCGTATACGAGTGGATGCCCACGTACAAGGTGCACATACGGGGGAACAAGAACCAGGGACAATTAGTGGAATGGGGAAGGTAGCAGGTAGCTACGGATGAGGCAAGGGAGGGGCGGGGCTAGCCACCACGTAGGCTGGTCCCGTCCCTCTGGACGGCAGGAACAACACTGAACATCGGCAAACAACTAGGGGGCGAACACCGGCCCCCGGACATAACTCGGCCGCGAAGAATGCCATTTTGGCGATGCCCGACCGAGCAAACAAGTCAGACGAGAGGAAAGGGTTTTAGTGGGTATACCTTACCTAGATGGAAGGGAGTCCCACACACCCCCCGCTATAGAGCCGAGCGGGGGAGCCTATAAAAGGTTTCCCAAACCTCAGAAAAAAAAAAAAAAAAAAAAAAAAAAAAAAAAAAAAAAAAAAAAAGGTTAGGTTAGGTTAGGTTAGGTTAGGTTAGGTTAGGTTAGGTTAGGTTAGGTTAGGTTAGGTTAGGTTAGGTTAGGTTAGGTTAGGTTAGGTTAGGTTAGGTTCCCGTGTGGGGTCACCTGAAACCCCCATCGGGCGCGTCCCCAGGTGGCGGATAGGGGAACGCCCTTGAGAGACAGCAGTCACTCTTGGGTAGGAGGGTTAAAATCCTCCCGCGGACCAACAGGCTAGCACTGGGCTCTTGGGCCCAAGCACCCTTAGGGCGCTGCAAACTTGCGGCGGGGAGTGGCGCCCCCGAGGCAGCCCTAGCTGGATCTGTCTCCTCCTTCAACTATGGAGCAGATCCCTTCTCTGTTGTCTGTTCTATCCAGTCTCCCTTGACTAACTCTTCATCTCTTCAGACCCCGACGCTATTAGGTTATCGAGGGCTAGGGGTCTATTCTTTTACTCTTCCCATTAATCTAATCTTAATAAAAAACGTCACCCTTCTCTGTGACAAAAAAAAAAAAAAAAAAAAAAAAAACGGACAGCCCCTACGTTGACGGAAACAGGCCTGGCAGGAGGCATAAAATGCAAGGACTTGACATATCTGCCAGCATGGACAGCTATGTAACGAAAAAGAAGCCTACGGTGCAGGGGAGGGAGACCCCAGTACCGGTCGAGGGTGAGGGTGGCCGTGCGGGCCCCCCCCGACCGTTATCCAGAGACCGTACTGCTGTGGAGACAGGGAACCACGTCCCACAGCTGGTGAAAGTTAGTGGAACTGAGGGCGCACGAGCGTGTTATGACTGGGAGAATGAGCAAGACCCAACAGTTAGGAGGAGCTCGCTGAGCAGAACCCCCCCAAATTCCTCTAGTGCAGGATCGGGGCGGGACATACCTTTCGAATGGGATGACATGCAATCTTATACGGCAGAACAACAGGCAGAGGAATGGTGGAACGCCAATACCCCTGGCGTTACTGAAGCAACCAGCGAGATACTGGAGACGGAAAAAAAGAGGAAGAGAACTGCGGAGCTGGCGCTCGTGGCAAACGTGAAGAAGCTGCAGGATAGCATGGATACTCTGAAGAAATACATAAAAGAGAATTATAAAACAGTCCACAGAGATGTAAAGTCCTGGGCTACAGCCACGGCGCCTCTAATAACGAGAGTAAATGACGACGCGAAAAAAGTTAGTAGGAGAATGCTAGAGCTGGAAGATGCGGTGGAGGAAAACATAAGAATAGGGAACGAATACCGGAAAAAAGGAGCGGGTACTTTAGGGGACGTCACAATCCTAACAGATAACAGCCCGGAGAAGAGCTATAAAAAACCTAAGATAGACTCGAAGGAAGTGGCAGTACAAACGGATGCTCCGATGGAAGTGGATAAAAGCAAAGAAGCAACGGATGAGGCGACATGGTGCTCAAGATGCAAGCAGAAAGTAGAGGATGACAGAGAGACCATGGAGAAAATACAGACTGCGATGAACGATTTGAAGAATGGCCCAAACCCAGAGTTAGAGGACGCGGTCATGAAGATGGACTGGCCGGACCAGGCCTTTGTAAGAACCACGCTGTGCACTCCGGACGATATCAAGGGACTGGAGGAAGATATGGTATACCTTCTCCGCGAGGAAGGGGAGGTACGCAAAAGAGTCAAGCTAAGGCACCCGGAATTAATACAGGAGCTGGAAGTTGGTCAGTGCGAGTATACATATATAGATAACATAGTTAAAGGGAAAACCGTGAGCAAGGAAAGAAGGATGTACGCAATCTGTACTAAAGCAGAGGAGGTCATAAAAAGAGCCCACATCAGAGAAGTAGTCCAGGAGTATTTACACAGAGGCAAAGAAAAGATAGTCGTCGAAATGGAAGAAGGGATAAAACTCGGGCGACTACGCAAGATTATGGAAATCGAGTTGCATGGGTTGGCCATTAACGCGATAATTCTGCGAAATAAGAGATACCGTGACAGGGAAAAAACGGATGCCATATTAATAAGGACGGATAGGGAGTCCTACGCAGATTTGCTAAAGAAGATCAAAGAAGGTGTGCAGGACAGTAAAATGCAACAAGAAATAAAGTCAGTGCGGCTGAACAGAGCGAGGGACCTGATTATCACGACTACAAAGGGTAAAGGCGATGTCGTAAACAAGCATCTACAGACAGTAGTTCCCCACATGCAGTCGAGAAACATTATGCAAACAAAGAAGATACATATAGGAAACATGGATATCTTCGTGGAAAGGGGTGACGTAGAAGCAGCTATTGCGAAGGCTTTGGGCCAAGAGGAAGTGGAAAGTATCCAAGAAATTAGGATCAGACCAGGCAGGACCGGGAACAATTCAGCGGAAGTAATAATTGGCCGGGAGGCGGGACATAAACTCCTAGATATGGGGCGCATTAAAATTGGTTGGAATAACTGTATAATAAGAGAATGGGTAGAGGTATCAAGATGCAGTAATTGCATGAAAATGGGGCATAGCAGAAGGGACTGCAAGGAGGAGGAGAACAAGGAAAAAAGGTGTTATCGGTGCACCGGGAGTGGACACATAGCGAAGGATTGTAATCGGGATATGTTCTGCCCCACGTGCGACACAAAAGGGCATAGACCCGACAACATGAGCTGCCCCACATATCGAAAAACGGTTAGAAGCAGAAGAGAGGAGGCAAGGGACCTGCGCAACGGCGAAGGCCACCGCTCGGAGAACATACGCCGTACTGAATATAGACGGGAAGCGCGAAGTGTGCGACGCACCACAAGCGCAACGTACTCGGAATCCAGCGTCAGCGGGCGGATGGAACTGCCAGAATCAACCCGATCCAGTCGAACGAGTCTGGCCAGCGAAAGTAGCGGGCAGTTAGCGGAGGCCTAATGTCAGGCAATATTCGAGTCATCTGTGATATTTTTACGCAAACGCGACAAGTGACAAACTGTGATAAACTGTGATAACTAACCTATTTATACATATTATATTTATACATTTTTATTCATTTACTTATTTATACATATATTTACTTAAAGACATGCCCAAAGGAAAGTACTTGAAGGTACTGCAATTTAATGCTATGCGTGCAAAGGCAGCACACGCTCTATTGGAAAGAGCAATCATAAAATACGACGTGGACATCGCAATAGTCTCCGAACCAAACAAGGGGATCGTCGCGAAGAAAACTTGGGTCACTGACGACCTGGCTAACGTGGCAGTGATCTTCCCCAACCGTAAAATGAGGTTGCAGCAAATTATTAAACACGAAAGCTACATGGAGGTCTATCTAGAAGACTTCCTTCTGATAGTCGCATATATATCACCCAATATCTCTCTGGACAACTTTAAAAAAAAGGTAGATGAAATTATGACATCGCATAGCGGCGATATAAAGAAACTAGTGATTGCCGGTGACCTCAACGCGAAGTCCGAAACGTGGGGAGCAAGAAGTAAGGACCACCGAGGCGAATACTTAGAAGAGTGGATTTCAGCCAAGAATTTAACCACGTTAAACGACGGAGCGCCGACATGGCAAAGAAAAAACCTTTTGTCGTGGATTGACATTACGATGGTCAGTGAGAGCGTTCTCACGAAGGTCTCGGAATGGAGAGTGCTAGATGAGGAGACACTGAGTGATCATAAATATATTCTGATTAAAATTAGATCAAGTAGGGAGCAGCGATATGGCAGACCCAACGGCAGACAGGAATACGACTGGGAGGTGTTTAAAAGCCTCTTCGAGATAAACAGCGGGCTCCTCCCCCCAAGAAATATCGGGCTTAGGAAACTAACCCGATTAGTAAGGACCTGTCTGCTGGGATGCAGGAAAGCGTCCAGGAGAAAATCCCCCCAGCAACCTTTTTGGTGGACGGACGAAATCGAGTCGAGTAGAGAGAAATGCATCGAGCAGAGGAAGAAGGTGCAGGTGATGAGCAAACACTGCGCAGGAAACGGTATCGAAAGCGAACTCGAAACGCTGAGAACGTTAAGAAGAGAGCTCACGGGGGCGATAAAAACGTCCAAAAGAAACCACTGGAGAGAAATATGCGAAGATTTAAACAACGACATATGGGGAAAGGGTTACAAGATCACAACCGCAAAAATAGGTTTTAAAACCCCGGTGGACTTACCAGAAGAACAGAGGAAAGCCATCATCTCGCAGCTTTTCCGACAAGACAACTTACCGGACCTGAGGCACTATAGACGACAGGCCAGAAACAGACGCTCACATAGAACCCGAGGAGATAGAAATAGCCTTAAAGAATATGAACCCGAACAAAGCCCCGGGACCCGACCAAATACCACTTAAGGCATGGAGAATAGTATGGAGCGTTAATCCCTCCCTTATCGTCGGGATGTTCAATAGTATGCTCAGCGATGCACGCTTCCCAGCAAGCTCCAAAATTGCGTCCGTAGTTTTGATACCGAAGCCATCAAAAGGAGAGACGAGGGAAACGTCCTACAGACCGATCTGTCTGATAAATACAATAGCGAAAGTATTCGAGAGCATTATAAATAATCGTATAATTAAAGAAATAAATGCCGGAGGAGGTTTTTCGCCCAGGCAGTACGGGTTCATAAAGGGAAAAAGTACCATCTCAGCAATTAAACACCTCTTGAGCAAGAAGATGCAATGCAGAAGAAAATGGTTCGGAGTGGTGCTAATAGACATTAAAAACGCATTTAACGAAGCAGATTGGGAATCAATTCTCCAATCATTACGGGCAAAAAACGTCCCGCAATACTTATTAAATCTAATAATCAGTTACTTTGAGGAGAGACACATCAAATCCGGGAGGAATAGTAGAATCCAAATTACCGCCGGAGTGCCACAAGGGTCAATCCTGGGCCCAACACTTTGGAACGTGATGTATGATGAAGTGTTAAACCTCGAACTGCCGGAGGGGACGTCAACCATCGCGTATGCTGACGACCTGGCACTTACGATCGAAGCGAACACTATCCAAGAGTTCAACGAGATAGGAAACGAGGCAACTAGGATAATCCATAATTGGACGGAGAAGGTAAAGCTCCGAGTGGCTTGCGAGAAATCAGCACTAGTTATATTACGCGGACCGAGAAAACGACACGAAGTGGACATACAACTAGCGGGAAGAGTAATATTAACGACAAAACACGCAAAATATTTAGGAATAGTAATAGACGACAACAACAACCCCGGAACCCACATCAAAGCGGCGATACAAAGGGCCGACGGCGTGACCAATACCCTAAGTAGAATCTTACCTAATATTGGGGGTCCAAAATACGAGAAGAGAATGGTACTGTACAACTCTTGGAAATCCACCGTTCTGTACGGAGCATACTTTTGGGCCCAAGCGCTGTTGGCCAGTGCCTATAAAAAAGCGATTCGCTCAGCGCAACGGAGGATATTGATAAGAGTTACAATGGCCTACAGGACAATCTCAACAGAAGCGGTCCAGGTGATCGCGGGCGCACCGCCGGCCGAACTTGAGGCCGAAGAGAGAGAAACGATCGAAAGTTTAATAGGCACGGGAAGTAAAATTGAGAAGCGAGTATTACGAGCGGGAACACTCCACAAGTGGCAAGAAAACTGGGACACCACCACTGACAAGGCACAGTGGACTAAACATTTAATCCCTAACGTAGAGACCTGGACCAATTGTAAGCATAGATGCACCAATTATTTTCTAACGCAGGTACTGAGCGGGCATGGCTCCTTCGGGACCTACACCCTACGCATTAAGAAGACACCTAACGACTTATGCAAAGTATGCGATATCCAAGACAGCGTGGAACACGCCATTGTACACTGTAAAAGGTGGAAAGATATCAGAAGCGAACATGAAAATATAGCCTCCAAAGAAACTTTGAAGGAGATCATAAAGAGTATGGTAGAGAGTAAAGATGATTGGAAAGCAGGATTAGAAATGCTAACGAAGATAATGAAAACAAAGGAAAAGGAGGACAGGGAGAATAAGTAACCAATAGGTAGACATAAGTGAAGGGCAGTAACGTAGCCATGGCAATACCTCGGGGCTTAGCCATACGTTCTGCAGAGATATAGAGGATTAGAGTTTTAGTGGGTAGACCATCTACTCCGTGGATGGGAGTCCCACACTCCCTGGGCCATCTTCCCAGGGGTGCGTAATTTGCATTTCTCCAACCTCTCACAAAAAAAAAAAAAAAAAAAAGGTTAGGTTAGGTTAGGTTAGGTTAGGTTAGGTTAGGTTAGGTTAGGTTAGGTTAGGTTAGGTTAGGTTAGGTTAGGTTAGGTTAGGTTCCCGTGTGGGGTCACCTGAAACCCCCATCGGGCGCGTCCCCAGGTGGCGGATAGGGGAACGCCCTTGAGAGACAGCAGTCACTCTTGGGTAGGAGGGTTAAAATCCTCCCGCGGACCAACAGGCTAGCACTGGGCTCTTGGGCCCAAGCACCCTTAGGGCGCTGCAAACTTGCGGCGGGGAGTGGCGCCCCCGAGGCAGCCCTAGCTGGATCTGTCTTCTTCTTCAACTATGGAGCAGATCCCTTCTCTGTTGTCTGTTCTATCCAGTCTCCCTTGACTAACTCTTCATCTCTTCAGACCCCGACGCTATTAGGTTATCGAGGGCTAGGGGTCTATTCTTTTACTCTTCCCATAATCTAATCTTAATAAAAAACGTCACCCTTCTCTGTGACAAAAAAAAAAAAAAAAAAAAAAAAAAAAAAACCGGATGGCCTCTTGTTGACGACAAAACTTGGCAGGAAGTATAAAATGCAAAACAAATGGACTTGAACATGGAACAACGAAACAGTGAGACGCCGCTTACGGTGCAGGGGAGGGATACCCCAGTACCGGTCGGAGGTGAGGGTGGTCGTGCGGGCCCCCTCCGACCGTTATCCAGCATCCGTACAGCTGTCCAGGCAGGGAACCACGCCGGGCAGCAGGTGCACAATAGTGGAACTGAAGACAAGTCAAGAGCGACATATAACTGGCAAGACGTAGACGACCCAATGATCAGAAGGAGTTCCCTAAGCAGAACCCCGCCGCCCACGATCGAAACAGGGACAGACCCCGACGACGCCACAGACGACAGGCCCGTGGAAGAGAAAATACAAGGGGCGGCGGTGAACTCAACCACACCGCAAACGTCCACCCCCCAGACGCAAACACCTGTATGGGATGCAACGTATGACGGGTGGGACGCGGGCGTAGCAATGTGGGATGCAGCCCTCACAGACTATAATAGACAACAGAGTCAGAGACAAAGAGGCCCCGAAGAGCGGGAATCAACCAGTGACGAATACCGAAGCACCGAAGAAGATAGCAGTAACAAGGAAACAAAAAGCAAAAGAAAGGCGAAGCGCAGCCCGCGATCTTATGCATACGCAGGGCCGACGGACATAAGTAAGTGGTGTAAGAAACCCAAAGAGAACAGACACGGAACCCCCACAACCACCCCCTGCAAGGGGGGCGGAGGACGAGGTGAAAATAACCAGAGTAAGGAAGAGGAGCATAGCCAAAGCAGCGGAAACATGAAGAAACTGGCAACCCTGATAAACGACCTAGAGAAGTATTGTAAGGAAAACAAAAACGTCCACGTGGAGGTCAAGAAGATGGCCACAAATCTAAAAGGGCTTATACGGGCCGCGGACGCGGACCAAAGGAGTAACAAAAGCACAACCCTGACCGATAACAGACCGGAGATCGCAGACCACAGGAGGCTGCAGCAGCAAAGAAAAGGGAGCAAGCGGCCCAAGCCACGATTAAAAAACTCCGGCAAGAGCTGGAGGAGAGTAAGAGGGAGAGTAGAGAGAGATTGGAGGTCGGCGGTACACTGATGAAAGAAAGGGAAGCCATGAAACAGGAAATAAAGAAGTTAAGCGGAGAAAATCCAAAGCCAAGCAAGGCGGACGCGACCACACAAACCACGACACATGCGCACATCAGCCGCTCGACACAAGCGGACTGCAGTCCAGCGCAAGAACAACTCTCGATTGACGAGCTGGAGAGGAGAATTGCCTCTATCCAAGCAGACGGCGACGCCGAGGATCTCATGAGGGAAAAGTGGCCGGAGGGGGTATACAAACACTCCGGGCTCGCCACAGGAAACCCCATCTACAATAACAACAGGGACAATATAGCGGTCATCCTCACGGAGAGAGACGTTACAAACACCGAAGCTGGATATATAAATCCCTAGGTAATAGATACCCCTGAAATAATAGGGGAAGAGAAAATCGGGACAACCGAATTTCTAAACCAAACGAGCGAAAAAAACTCGGGAAACGACAAGATAATCTACCAAAAATTAATTATTAAAACCATTGTTGAGAACACAAGCTCGGGGAGCATCATTAGAGCGTTGGGGAAAATAGGGAGATTGTGGCGGCGCATGGAGGAGGAACGGTGGCCCTACCGAACATCGAGGGGACCGAGGCACTGCGCACAAGAAAGGCTGCAGAAATAGCCATGAGAGGCCAAGAGGGAATCAAAATAATCATACATACCCCACATGGGAAGAACAGCTACCCAGCGGAAGTAGCCATGAAAGGGCAGACGGTGGCGGATGGCGAGGCAAACGCAAGCGACCAGAAAGCAACCCAAAACGAATGGGAGGAGGTCCCGAAAAGGAAAAACAAGAGGCGGAAAAAGAGCTCAGCTGGGGTACCAGGTGAGCCGGATGCCATACAGAAGAAGAGACCCGGGAGGAAGTCAAATGAAGAAGTGATCATCCTGACGACCGAGGGCACAGTGGGGAGGTCTTTCGCAGACACCGTCAAAGAATTAAAAAAGCAAATTACAAGCGACAGGGAAACGAATGCCATAAGGGGAATCCAACAGACAAGAAATGGTGGCGTCCTAATTAAAATTACCAAGGACGAAACAAGGACGGTGCAAGACATTGTAAGAAAAATCCCCAATATCAAAGCGAGGCTGATACAGCGGGAGAAAATATACTTCCATGTCAAAGATATGGATATTCTAACGGGGGCGGAAGATATAAAGAGGAGCTTGATGAAACTGGAGCTGACGTACCCTGAGGGAGTAACCGTGGGAAACCTTAGACCCGCGTTCGGAGGCACCCAGTCGGTCACAATCGGAGTGGACGAAAGAGATGCGGAGAAAGTCGGGGCCCTACAAAGACTAAGGATCGGGTTATCAGAGTGTAGAATAAGAGAAAGAGTAAGAGTCGACAAGTGCTACAGATGCTGGCTGTACGGCCACACCCAACATGCCTGCCACGGACCGGACAGGTCTGGCATGTGCCGAAAGTGCGGCAAATCGGGACATCAGGAGAGAGAATGCAGCGACGAAGAACACTGCCCCCTGTGCCAGAAGCCAGGACATAGGGCGGGAGGGGGTATGTGCGATGTTGCCAGGCAAGCATTAAAAGAGAAGCTGCGGAATCTTGGGGCAGGGGCGAAGTCAATACCGACCCCGCAAGAAGCGGCGGAAGCCGTGTGTTAAGCGCCTTGGGCCATAACTGTGATAGCAAATCTGTGATACGCTTTTTTGTAACGTTCTGTGATAGACTATTTATTTTGCTGTGATAATACTGGGTGATCAAGATGAAGGTGTTGCAGATTAATGCCAATAATAGGAGGCCCGCGGTAGACCTCGCAGTGCAGGTAGCTAAGAGCATGGGTAGTGACCTTGTGTGTTTTTCGGAGGTGGGGGCCAGCAGCATGGCCGGCATGTTTAAAGACAGTTCGGGGAAAGTGGCGATCCTACTTGCGAGTGACAGGACAATTGTGGACAGAGTGGGTACTGGTGACGGCTACGTGTGGCTGTCGGTGCGGGATGTGGACATATACGCAGTGTACTTTCCTCCAAACGAGCCCGATGGGAAGTTCGAACATCGCCTCGACGAGTTGGGGAAATGTATTAGAGCAAACGGGGCCGGACGGGCGGTGGTGGCTGGCGACATAAATGCCGCCTCACAGCTATGGGGGGCTTCGTCGGTCAACAAAAGGGGCAGGATCATGGAGGAGTGGGTCGTGTCACATGAACTCCACTGTGCGAATGTGGGTGGTGAGCCGACTTTTGTGAGAGGTAGTGCGACCTCAGTGATTGATGTCACCCTAGTGTCAGTTCGGATTAAGGACACCCTCAGTGGGTGGAGGGTGCTCATGGAAGAATCCCTCAGCGACCATCGCTATGTGTATTGGGAGCTGACGGATACAGCCCGTGATATCCGGACACCAGTGAGAAGTGCGAGTAGGGGGTGGAACACCAACAAGTTGGATGCACAGAAGCTGGAGGCGAGGCTTTCATCGCTGGACGAGGTACACGGCCTAACAGATCCGGACAAGTTAACCTGGTACTTGCAGAGGCTGTGCGAGGAGGTGATGCCACCCCGCAGGGCGGGTAGGCGGGGGGCATACTGGTGGAGTCCCGAGATAGCGACGCAACGGAGGAAATGTAACGCCTCCAGAAGAGTGGCTCAACACGCCAGGCGAGCGGGACGATCAGCGGTAGCCGAGGAGGCTACGTACAGAGAGAATAGGGGTGTGCTGAGGAAGATGATTGAGCGCAGCAAGAGGGAGGCGTGGAATAAGATAATCGCCGACCTGGACAATGACATCTGGGGATTAGCCTATCGGATAGTGGCAAAGAAAATCAGGCCGAAGATCCCGGTAGTGGGATGGACCAATGCTAAGTTTCAAGAGACCATAGGGCAGCTGTTCCCAGTACACCCCGAGCTGAGACCGCGTGAGCTCAAAGACACGGCCGGGGAGGAGGTGGTCATCACGCCAGAAGAGGTGGGGGCGGCGGCAAGCGAGCTCCCAACGGGCAGAGCGCCTGGCCCGGACGGGGTACCGGCACCGGTGGTTAAGGCGACGGCAATGAGGCGGCCGGAGGTATGGTGCAAGATCATTGGCGATAGCCTCAGGAGCGGTACATACCCGCGGAGGTGGAAGACAGGGAAGTTGGTGCTGATTCCCAAACCGAATGGGACTTTCAGACCAATCTGTTTATTGGACTTTGCGGGCAAAGTGATGGAGAAGGTTGTCAAAGCAAGGCTGCTGGAGGAGGTGGCCGATAAGCTCTCACCAAATCAGTTCGGGTTCACCAAAGGCAGGTCGACAGCCGATGCCCTCGGACGCATCGCCGAACTGGCGAGAGCTGCCAACGAGGGGACTTGGAGGACCAGGAGGTACTGTTTGGTGACTTCAGTCGACGTTAAAAATGCCTTCAACTCGTTGAGCAGGGAGGCCATAGTGGAGGCGTTGGTCGAGATGGGGGTGTCGGACTATCTGGTGAATATTATACTCAGTTATCTGCGGGAAAGGACAATATGGGCAGTGCGACCCGATGGGAGTGCGGTGGAAGTGCCAGTTAGTGCGGGAGTGCCACAGGGCTCGGTCTTGGGGCCGGTGCTCTGGAACATTGCGTACGACGGGTGCCTGAGACTTGTCCACGAGGACGGGGTGGAGGTCGTCGGGTTCGCGGACGATCTTACAATCGTAGCTACGGATAAAGTGATGACGCAGGCGGTCGAAAAAACCCAACGGGCGATTAGCGCGATTAGTGAGTGGATGCGAGCTAGGCGGCTGACACTGGTCCCGGAAAAGACGGTGGTGGCCACGATGACTGGCCGGAGAAGGATCGGTGATGTGTTGGTGAGAGTGGGGGGGCAGGTTATTGCTGCGCAGCCCACAATCAAAATACTCGGGGTAGTATTGGACAGAATGGGAGTTATATACCCCATGTGAAATACGCGGTCGCTAAGGCCATGAACACCTACAGGGCGCTGTGCGGGATCCTACCGAACAGGGGTGGTGCCAGGGCATCGAAGAGGAGGGTCCTGGCAGCGGCCATAGAG
>CM070081.1:0-31417 GCA_036250285.1 Pyrocoelia pectoralis
TAATTGCAACACGTTCACAACTTTATTTGATTCTTGCAAAATTACAAATAAGTGTATAACAACAATTAATAATTAATTTCTAAAAACTTTTTCCAGTTCATTTTCTTCATTTCAATCCAATAAGGAGGTATTTGTGTAAATACCGTCATGTTGAAGTTTTTTATAAGTACCTACACGATTTGCCGATAGCAGCTTATATGGATTAATTATTTACATACAAACTATAATTATTGCATTTGAAAAATTATTAAACGGTGAAAGGGGCCGTTATATCGGCTCCAAATTTCAAAGTGATACCTCTATTAGTTAATTTGATGAAGAGAGTCATGGCTAAAAAAACTCAGATTTTGATCGGTTACATAGATATTACTACATTTTTCTCATTTACAAAAATCCTTTTTTATTAATAAGAATTGAGATTATGCCTGACCGATAGGCCTTAAAATTCTCTCATGTAGTATAACTTTTTTTTTGCATTTTGATCCGGACTTGTTTTAGTTCAAAGTGCAAAATTTCTGTCGACAATTCCACTCAGAAAATTTCAACCAATTAGTTTGCACAATTTTGAATCATTCGACCAATTAGGAATGAATTATACTGACAATTGCACTAGTGGTTTTTTCACTTTCAAATTGTAATCAACTATCGCAGTATCCGTGCCCGCCGTATAAATACATAGTTTGACATTTGCGAATAATTTATTGCATGATGTTTGTGTTATTTTAAGAATGAGTCCATTTGGTAATGTTACGAACGGATTTCTAAATTTCTTGTTCGTTAAATTGTCCTGCCGAATTACACTCGAGATTTGTATTTATACCGAGTAAATTTGTGTTGTTTAAATTCTAATCTGTTTCCTTTAGCAATTTGACTCGAAAAACTGTCAACCTAAAAATGCTCCACCTTCGGTGTCGCATTTTTATTGGTTGACAGTTTTTCTCGTCTAATTGCTAGGCAACAGATTCTTATTAAACAACCCAAATTTACTCGGTAAAATACAAACCTCTTGTGCAATTAATTATAAGTGACAATTTCAATCCAAAATCGGTAGTAAGGTTTGATTATTAGGATCACATGAATTGAAAGAATAATTCGACAAAAGTATCAGGAAGGTTGTCGATAGTGGCGCTATCTGATGTAGAAAATGTAACTAAAATTGATTCTTCTACTAATTTCTAGATGTCGTAACGAACTAAAATTTTCAAAACAAAGAATATGTATTACCACAGAATGCTATGTACAATTATATACAGGGAATAATAAAATAATCTTAAAATATACTATTATATAATTTTTATTTATTATAAAAGGGGGAAAAGTAGCGTTTTTAGGGCGAGCGCTAATTTATTTTTCTCCTATATAGAACCTAGAACACAAATACTTGCGAATATTAGTGAGGTTATGTTATATCTTTATATAAACAACAATTAATGGTCGTTATACAATTTCATTTAATTGATAAAAATAAGTGAGGTAGGTAAGGATAATTGCTGGAGTTGATGTATCAGATCTGTGCGGTTAGTTTATAAAACAGAGTTTGTCTCAATCGTAATATACTCAAGTTGAATTTTATTCACCTATTTTAGGTTAACACAAATCGGGAATCTATATGGCAATGAACATGTAGAAGAATTGTGTGGCGTGTATGTCAGGGTTCGAAAATATATGGATTGTTGATAACATGGTATGTCCACATGACCCGCATCGACAATGCATTCTCTTATTGTAAAAACCGACCACCAGCAAAAAACTTCAGGCGCAACAGCAATCTGTAAGAATGCTTTTTCGATATCGGATACTACACCTAATAGCCTTTTCTCTAAATTTTAAAATCAATCTAGTAATATTTTCTATTATATGTATTAGGCCCTGTGTGAGGACAATCATTTAAAGAATAACTCACCAGCTCCTTAGCACTGGCATCAAAGATAGGTCTAATTTTAGTCGTACCAACCTCTTTTACAACCGCAAGTCTATGTGGCAGGTAGTATTCCAGAAACCATCATCCCCCCTGACCTCCTCAATAATTTGTAACTTCTTCCACTCCCTAAAACATTTCATATTTTCTAAAAAATTCTATGCATTAAACCTTTAGTCACTGAAATTAAACGTTTTTAGCGAGTCGCCTGTTAGCTTTAACCTATCCCTATTAATTTTCCAAGTCAACTTTACTTCATAACGTCCCTCTTCATTAACCTTAACCGTTGATTGAAGAATCTTTAGTCAATGCCTTAACTGTATTTAAAAAATCAGCAAAACTCTTCTTATCAGAAATTGTTCCCATCATATGGGATCTTTTATGTCTACAATCTCAAGTGACCAATAGTCTGCGACACTAAAGTTAAAGCTGAGTGCGGTATTGGGTCGGTAGTGGTCATAAGATAATGTCTACGAGAGCATAAATGCAATTGACAAAAGCTCTACAATTTTTCATACTGTGAGTGATTTCTAAACACGTGAAACAGCATTATTTTGTTTGACTTTTCAAGTCTTTCATCATACGTTAATTTTCTCGCAAAAATACCATCTTGACTCTTATGAGTTTTACCACAAAATACACATACACTCCTATCTTCATTCTTGTTACCTTTTGACGGAGGATAGGTGTTACTTTTCTGTGAATTTTCCCCTACCGTTCGATGCAACCAAGGTAGAGGCTGTAGGGACCTCGGCACCAGGCTTGGGCAAGTCCTCTGTACTTAAGTCCAGATGTACTATTAAATACGTACTTAAGTCCTTTTTTGTACTTAAGACTTTGTACTTACAAAAAAAATCACAGAAAAGTATTTTAAGTACCTTTGTATTTACGAAAATTTGCAATAAAGTACTTGCAAGTACCATCAAGTACAACAAAGTAATTTCATGATTGTTCTAAAAAAGCACACATTTTCGGCTGCATTTGTAAGCCGAACAAAGTAAAACACCGAGCCATATCAACTTCTGTATCATTCAAACACAAAATTCTTTTAGTCAGTTAGCGTCAGCACTTACTTAGCAACTAGCGGATAATGTATCTTGCAGTGCCCCTACTTTAATTATATTTAAGACTGCTTTGAAGTGTTTTACATGACAAACGAAATAAAACAACCGGAAAATAGAGTACCCATTTATTCTTCGGGGAAAATATTTTAAACCGATATTAACTACTTCTGAAGGTATGATTACAGCTGAGTTAGCTGAGCTACTCTGCCTTGGACCAACAAAAACTATTAATGGCTCAAAATCAGCTAAAAATTAATAATTTTACTACCATTTCTTAAGATGTGTTGACTTGTATCTTTATTGGCTATGTTGATTTATAATAAAAAATAAAACGAGCAGTTGTTATAGTACTATTTACTTGTGTACTTTCAGTTGGACTTAAGTACTGTACCTGTACTTGAGGACTTGGACTAGTCTATACAAAATGTACTTCAAGTACATTTGGTACTTGAAGAACCTTTGGTACTGAGAACTTTGTACTTAGGACTTCAGGTCACTGTACTTGCCCAAGTCTACTCGGCACATCATTGTACTCTGCTCTCCTTCTCCTGGTCGTGGTTGAAGACTAAAACCAGTTCTAGCAAGCTAGAACCTCTCAGTTGACTCAACTTCCGCTCCCAAAAAATCCATCAACTTCTTAATCCTGCCACCTCCAGCTCCCTCTCCGTATCACTCTGTCGGCCAGATCGATTCCAGACTTTCAGAAGGTCTCCCGGAATACAGTATTCAACCAGCAGGTACAGCATTGGTGAACAGGTGTCCATATCTACTCCAATGAATTAATTTGTGTCTCCAAATTATCTTACAATTGAGACAACGATGATTTAGAATTCTGTAGTAATATCTTGAGAAGTTCTCTGACATAAACTTCGGTCAGCAACTCTGTTCTCCCAAACCTTCTACTTAAACCCTCAATTGCCTCCACTCGGAGGGGGTATCCCTTTAGTACCTCCATAGCTCTAGATTGTGTTGACATCGACTGTATGAGATATTGAAATTTTTCCTCGTTAGAAAACTTTGTACTTTCGTGAATGCTTTTAAACACATTCCAAAATTCTAACCATTCTTTTGGATTACCAGAAAAAACAAGGAAGACTTATTTTTGGGAATCGTATTGTTGTTTTCCTATTATGCTCGCCTTACTTCTCGATGTCCTACTCCTATTGTCATCTAGCTCATTACTCTTTTCTCAAAATTTCAAACATCTCTTGGTAGTTGGTACTTATATTAACCACCTCTTCAATATCTTGCATGTTATCGTTTTCCACCAACCAGTCTAACATTTGTTCGTCTAATTTTCGTAACTCGATTTATTTTCTCCTCCCAAAACTTTGAATAATGCTGTTAAATCAACTTCAGAAACGTTTTCTTTAACGGATTTCATAAACTTCTCGGCTGTTTTGGTGAAAGTTGTCCTTATTGCCGCTCGTTTCGTTTTTATCTTTTTAACTTGTTACATTCTCAAATAATTGATAATCAAATAAATCTCGCAAAAATTGAAATGTCCTGTCACGGTCGCCAAATGTTCTTTTGTTGCCCAAAAATATGGGATCTCAACACGTCACTGTCCAAGGAAGAAAATAACAAATCTTATGATAAAATTCTCAGCTTTTTTTTAATGTTTTATTTTCGAATTGTCAACTTGTTATTTTTTATTAACAACTGAACAACCAATGGTCACTATATTCTAAACAATTATAATAAAATCGAGAGAATTACATGCAAAAGTGTTTAAATAAATAAATGATTCTATTCCCCATCGTAAAACTACTCCCGCCTGTCCTTCCCCTTCTTTCCACCTTTTCCCTCCTTTCAAGCACTTCCTTTATCCATCTCAACCCTTCCCCCTTCGTTCCTAGTATCTCCTTTCTTACCCTTCTCTCATCTCCTCGCATTCCCTTAACATATGTGCCATGCTCTCCCTCCCCTCCCTACACATTCTGCAAACTCTCTCCTCCTCCTCTTGCCAATACCTATTCTCTCTCTCCTCGTTTCCATACCTAAACCTCGCTACAATTCTTTTTTCCTTGAGTCCCATCTCCCCTGTCAGGTACTCGGCGTTGCCCTCTGCCATGATCTCTCCATATCCCCCATTATACCTCCCTCCGGCTATCTTCTTTCTCCTTTCCTGCCCTTGCACATCCTTATCCCTCATCTACCATCTCTCTTCCTTCCTCCCTCCTTCTTTCTACCTCCTCCCTCGCGTACCCCACCCTCTCGTAATATAGTCTCCTGTCCTCTTGCCCATACTTTATCTGCTTTCCCCTCATCTCCTTCATACATTCATTCACCATTATTATTTCTGTCTTCTTCCTGACCTCCTCGTACTTCACTGCCCTCCTTCTTGCCTGCACTCTCAATTTTTCCACTCTAATACATGAACTCCTGCACTTATCCTTACGTACTTCACTTATTTTTATCAATTAAATGAAATTGTATAACGACCATTAATTGTTGTTTATATACAGCACTGACCTGTATCTAAAAGACTGAGCATTCTAATGATCCCCTCCACTACTTTTGAAGCAAATTGAAAACGGGGATTTAAGGTGCCAGTTAGTAATTTAGTTTTGTTGTGTTGGTGATTATTGGTAACACTGTTACTAATGTTTTTATTTACATAAACATAACCTTGTTTCATACGTAGTATAAACTACGTTTATGCATTGCAATAAAATACAATTTTTAATAATTTACGTTTTTAAATAATTATGAGCCTGTAATTATACTACTTTTCACCAGATATTAAGCATATAGGTTAGAACAAGCTAAACTGTAACAGCTGATACCAGTACTACCAACACATTATAAACACCGAGCTACCATCATTATATAACTAACGCACTAGTTGGCACCCGAAGTAACTAATATTTAGGTGGGGCTTGTTTGCTTCAATGTTGTATTGAAGAATGCTCAGTCCTTTATGATACAGGCCAGTGATATACAGATATAACATAACCTCACTAATATTCGCAAGTATTTGTGTTCTAGGTTCTATATAGGAGAAAAATAAATTAGCGCTCGCCCTAAAAACGCTACTGTTCCCCCTTTTATATTAAATAACTAAATAATATAATAGTTATATTTTAAGATTATTTTATTATTCGCTGTATATAATTGTATATAGCATTCTGTGGTATTTCATATTCTTTGTTTTTTGAAAATTTTAGTTCGTTGCGACATCTAGAAATTAGTAGAAGAATCAATTTTAGTTACATTTTTTACATCAGATAGCGCCACTATCGACAACTCTCCTAATATTTATGTCGTATTATTCTTTCAATTCATGTGATCCTAATAATCAAACCTCACTACCGATTTGGGAACTTGTCGACAGAAATTTTTGCACTTAAGACGGATCAAATGCAAAAAAAAATTCCGTTATAACTAAATGAGATGCACAACGTCTTTTAGAGAATTTTAAGTGTTCCTATCGGTAACGCTTAATCTCAATTTTTATTAATAAAAAGGATTTTTGTAAATGAGAAAAATGTAAAATATTTTTGTGATGGATCAAAATACGCGTTTTTTAGCCATGACTCTCTCCATCAAATTAACTAATAGAGGTATCACTTTGAAATTTTTAAAATTCGCAGCCGCTACTACGTCACCTTTCACAGTTTAATTATTTTTCAAATGCAATAATTAGTTTATGTGTAAATAATTAATATAAGCAGCTATCGGCAAATCGTGTACTTATAGAAAATTTCAACATGACGGCATTTACTCGAAGTTACAAAAATACCTCGTCATATTAGATTAAAATGAAGAAAATGAATCAGAAAAGTTTTTTAGAAAAATTTCTTCGATTTCGCAGTTCATTCGCCGCCTTGGTTCATCATTTGCCTCCGTCACGGGCTTCTTCCTCTTCCTCCACTTCCGACAGGCACAGTGTTTCGGCTGTAGGTATATTTTGCCACCGACCTAATCAGTGCATTGTAGATTTTCAGTTTTGTATTCCTCTACTCTTTAGCATCTTCTTCTTTACATAAAAAGCTCTGTTTCCTGTTTTAATTCTTCTTTCCTCTTTGCTGTTCTATCTATCATCATCCCAGGCAAAAGACTATATCTTCCTCTTCCAGTTCGTGTCTGTCCACTTCCAAACTTCTTCACACGTGCGCCTCATTTCTGCTACACTTTATGTATTTCGTTTTGCTGACATTCACCTTCAATCCTAGTTTTTCGGCTACTCTCAATATCTCTTTCACCCTCTTGCTCGTTCACGATACTATTACCATATCGTCAGCGTACGCGATTATTCCCGCTTCCTTTTTCGTTTTTAGTCCTTCGCATGCTATTATTCTGCGATTATCTTATTTATCGCAAGGTTGAATAATGTCGCAGACAGTGCATTCCCCTGTTCGTTTGGAATGGTGCTGTTCTACCCGTTGGTGTTCTTACTTTTGCACTGAAGTTTTTCAGCGTCATCTTGATAAGTTTTTGCAATTTCCTTGGTGTCGTCCTTTTTAATATGTTGTACTTACAGCTCTTTGTTGGTTGTTGTCTTTGTACTATGGAGAACGTCATACAATTGTTGAATGGTGTAGGACTCCTCGTCGAAGGCCATTATTTGTTACAAATATTTTTGATTGCAGGTTGTTACGTTTTACATAATTTGTATTAAGTATTATGCGATAGAAGCTTTTTATTGCCCTTTTTATTATTCGGTGGTCTTTGCTTAGACGATTCATGACTTTTTTCTCGTCTGTTATCATCTTCTCCCATTATTTGCCTTTTCCTACTATAGTGTTGTCAAAGCTCCGGCTCGAAGGACCATGCTAATGTTGTTGATTGTGTTGGAAGTGCACCCACCATGGACGGACACTCCAAGTAAACATATTACATATCAACTCTCCGAAAATTACCTGTAGAAAACTTTTGGTTGCATCGAGTGTCCTATACTGTATACTATTACGTTTAATGATGGTAACCACTCTAAGATTAGAAAATTTGAGTGCCTTCCACATTCCTTTGACCCTTGAGTCTTTGGTGGAAAGAAGTTCGGGCTGTTCATGCGACAAAAGGCATTCAGGCACTTTCAAAACCATTGAGGACGCGTAAAAAGAACCACGAACCATCAACTTTTTAGGTTTTCAGTTGACTTAAGGTATGAAGGGTTTCAAATAACAAACAGAACAATAGATACTAACAAATGATGAAACATTAGCGTGCAGAATATTTTTTGCACATAATTCTTTGATGACTAATAATTACCTTTGGGATAATATGTAATCTGTAAATGTAAGGGTTGGTTTAAGTTACTTAATTCGTAATAAAATTACTGTATAACCATTCCACTGTGGTTAACAAATTAAAGGAAGGTGCGTCATAAATGATGGCTATTAAATCTACACCTTATACTTTTCTAATAAAATCAATTTAATAATAACGAGACCTTGTCATGATTATACTCGATTTATCATTAAAGACGAAATGATCTGTCAATAATGCATTATGCGAATTAATTTTCCAGAGCCGTACCTACTACCTATACGGTATAATAGGTAGGTAGGTAAGGGGATTCGAAACTAATTAGGTCGGCGGGTGTTTTTTAAATTGCAAATCAAAGGGGGTACATTGTTTGACAACAAAGAATTTTGCAAGTCAGATGCAATAAATCATGTGCAGGGCAATGACCGTCTTCATGAGTAGGTAGTAGATATATACATGTAAGTGTATGTACCTACTTCCTTTTACCGGAACCGGAACGTCAGTAATTATTCCTCAACCATACATCTGCTTGCATTAGCATTATGCAATATTGTAATTAGGACGTTGTACGGCCGGCGTTGTATTGATTTACAGCTACCGTATTTTGTATATAAACATTAGACAACAGTTTCGTACATTGCCGAGCACAAATTTTGATTTTGCTAAAGATCATTATTTCGCTTCATACACCGTCTGTGGGTCATGACTCTGTTTTTCGATCCTTCAGGTAGGTAAGTTTCTCAACTGTTCTTTATATTTTCTAAGGCTCTGGAATTTCAACCCACACGACTTCTACAAGTGATGATAGAACATGGGGATGATTTAAAAAAATTTCAAAAATTTTTACGATTTTTCCAGTAAAAAACCCAATATTATCAATCAATCAATTTTATACAAAATTTAACAAAGGGTTCGCTTCTAAACAAAACAAACCAAACTAAATTAAACAGATTATTTCCCCCACACAACACCTCAGCCACCCAACATAAACCCACTATCCCTATTGCCTAACTATATCCATATACACACACACATTAATACCCCCCCCCCCCCCCCCTTCTTCTTCTGCACTTTAAAATCTCTTCCATCCATTTTTTCCCCATTCGATCCTCTCCTAGCAGCCCTCTCCATCCCCCTCATGTTCCTTTAGTTCTCCACAGTTCTCCGCCAAATGCTCTATATTTCTCTGTCTTCTCTACACAGTCTACACAACCTCTTCTCCTCCTCCAGCCAATATTTGTTTTCGTTCCTCTCATTTCCCACTCTAAATCCTCTTGCTCTGTATGTTATCCATTCCATTTAGGTATCTTGGCAAATCTTCCGTCACTAAGACCTCGTATTTTTCATTGAACCTTCCCTCTCTTATCTTCATCCTCATTTCCTGAGTTTGTACGTCCTCATCTCTCATTACTATTTCCGAGGTTATATCCTGTCCAGCCTCTCTCTTCCACTTTGTCTCCTCTCTTGCATATCCCCCTCTTTCATAATATCTCCTTCTTTCCTTCTGCCCCTGCCTTATTTTACCGTTCATCACCTCGTTCCACACTTCCTCCCTTCTTTCCATCCTTTCTTCGAAAACAATCGCTCTTCTTCCCGCTTCTATACGTAACTTTCTCATCTTTACCTCCTCTTCCACCACGTATCCCGGTGTTTCCCTGTCTAACCTCAGCACGCATCTCCAATATTTAATTTGTAGGTATATTTTCTAGTTGCGCTCTTTCCTCCCACCCCCACACTTCCGCCCTGTACAGCATCACACTTTCATAAGTCTATCAAATAATCACACCCTTTTCCGTACATCTACCACCATCCATCTTTCTCCCAGGCCCCACACTTGCCCCACTGTCGCATTTCCTTTCCTTGCCAACTCTCTGATGTATCCATTATCTTTGTTATCTTGTACCCTACGTGCGTTACCTCATCCACGCTTTCAATAGCTTCGTTTCCCCAGTTCCATTCTCCCTTCTTACTTCTACCCCTTTTCTTCTGAAACTCCACCATCTTGGTCTTGTTCACGTTCACCTCGAGCCCTCTTTTATCCATGTATTCCTTTGTTACTCTGATCATATTCCTCATCTCGCCATCTCTCGTCGCCATCAGCACCAGATCATCTACATATCCTAACAACCACACTTTCTTGTTTCCAATCACTATACCACCGCTCTGATTACTCTGTAACACGCCCCCTAGGTCCCCAATCAGTATGGAAAATAGGCTAGGACTCAGCGGGCAGCCCTGCCGTAGCCCCATTCTGGCCCAGAAGGGATTTCCAATGTCTCCTCCCACCTTCTCCATACATCTTGTTTCTCTGTATATTTCTTCCATCCATCCTTAACGACCTTAAGCTTTCCCAAACTTTCCCCCTATTTACCCTGTCAAATGCGGCCCTCAGGTCTATAAATAGCGCAAACGCCCTACCACCCTTCCTATCGAACTCCTTATTATGTTGCTGAATAATAAATTTTCAGCTCTTCTGTTCGCAAAACACTCAATCTGGAAAAGAACTCGAACAAATTGAGTAGTTGATCGTTGGTACGTTATTGCAGTTGAGTGATCAATGTATTGATAATTGGAAGATAGACCTCAATTCTGAATTTCTCGCGGCTTTGGAACTGGGTATCTTCTGTAGCTCCATCGAAGAAAGTCAAACGGGAGCTCCTTTGTCTTGAACGGATTGTATTCGTAGTTGTTCTTGATCCTTCACAAACGTAGTCAGGGAGTTCACCAACTTGAGAGCCACATCGAGAGGAAGACGTCTCATTGCACCTAACCAAAATGTTGCTCCACATCTCAATCAGCAAAACAGTGTTCAATGCAAATGCCCCGAGCTTCGTTCCGCGGTCATTCATAGTTCTTAGAGCCTTGATGGTGCTTGGGTAACTCTTCTGTAACGCTGATACAGCATCCGCGCGTGCAGACCATCTGGTATCCGAAAGACGTTTCACTACTATGCCTGGCCCGAGAGACTTTTTCAACACGTTCCAACGATGAGTAGAACTTGCGAAGGAAGTGTACAGTTTTTGCAGAAACTGGAAGTAGTCTGTTGCTTCCATTACGCACCCAGCGGTCTGCCCGACGACAACCTTCAAAACTGTACGCCAGACATGGGACGAAAAGAGCGCATGTGCTCCTTAAGTTGTACTGCCCTGCCATATTTGGTACGTTGTCGTACGTTTACCCTCTAAACTTATACTTTTCTTTAAGAAAAGATACATCGGTATCGGACAAGGAGCTGATCGACGTGTTTACATTTGCATTCAGCTCCCTAAAAAGTAAAGAACAATTAAGCATTTCTAAGGGCAAAGAACGTTAAAATTTGCTATATTTTAGCCTTTTTTTTAAATTGTTCAGTTGCCGTTACTAGACGGGGATGTCGTAATTTGAATTCAGCACTCAAAATATCATGAAGAAGCGATGAAAAACAGTAAAATGGGTATTGTAGTTTTTTTTTAATTTTCCCCATGTTCGGTCAGATCAGGAGTGACGTAGGTTGAAATTGGGATCCAAAAATCCTGATAATACACAAACTGGGTGAGAAACCTGATTATGTATTTTCGCAATTTTGTTAAATTTAAAGATGATGTGTCCCCCAACAGCGAAGCAACTATAATCTAATCAACTATGTTTCGATGGTTCCATATGGCATCATCCTCTGTTCAGAGGTATTGAGATGCGGGTAACTCTCAAAATCAGGGCGAGGTAATCAAGCGACTGTCTATCGTGGAAGGGCGATCGAACTCCCACATCTCTCAATTTATATTTAGGAAAAAACCACCGCACCTTTCTTGATGTGGAGGTGGGATCCCAACCTGACATTATTCATCTTCACGGATGGATCTAAAACACTACAAGGAAAAGGTATTGATATTTTTAACTGTATTCCAGATAGAATTGGTAGAAATAACGCTTAGTGTAAGAAAAGTTTTCATGCACAGCAGAAAGAACAAAATTATCAGAATTTTCAGTTACAGCAGGACTAGGTCACTGTAAAATTACCTCTAGATTGGTTTCCGAATTTCACCAAGTACTAGAGCCAGTGACAAAGAGCACCACCCTCGAGCTGACATGGTTTAAAGGGCATTCTGGAAGAAAAGACAATGAGAAAGCCGATGGATAAACCGACTGGCCTAAAAGCAACCGTTTTATGGTCCAGAGTCGGCTCTTCCATTTACAGTATCAACCCAAGCCCAACACAAGGCTATGTGAAACTTAATTTTAGACTTTCGTCATGCGAGAGAAGCCTTCAGAGGACCATCTGCGACTACTTGAGAGCGCGGTACTTTCTGGGCACTATAAACTAAAGAAGCACATGCGCCATCTTGTAGAAGATGTTACACATACGATGAGACTGCGCACCACATACTTGTCCGGCTTAGCCGCCCATGTGGGGGGGGGGGGGGGGTCCTGGCCGGACATGGCTACGATTACAATAGCTTCCCCTTCCAACATCCTCAGGTTCATCAGGAACAGATGACTCTAGTTGGCAAGGTAGTACAAAGGGTTCACATGCAAGGCAACCGCGCACGTTGGCAATGTCCGCCCTTTTCTAGTTATTCAATCTGGAACTCCATAAGAACGTCTAATCGAAACTGTGTTTTTAGGGAGGTATGGCAAAAATTTTTTGAAATTCCATTACTGTGGCTTTCTTCCAAGGATTCTCAAAATTCTTTTAGGATGTCCTTTTGGCATTCGACAAGCTTTTTACATTTCACATTGTGTTTCGATTTCTTTGTTCATTTTTGCCCACCAACAATCTCTTCTTGCCATTTGGATAATGACGTTAAATGATCACAAATCAATCCACAAACCGGTAGCTGCTACTTAGAATCCTTAGACAGAATTTCTTTCGGAGGGGGTTACGTAAAAATCAAAAGTTACCGAAACTACGGAAAAAAACCGGAACAAATGACTGAGAAGTGTGAAACCACTTAAACAATTAAGGAAGCAAATAATGAACCTGAATCCAACAATGCTGGAGTAAGCGTTTCACTAGGTCACAGGTCACCCTCCACCGAGCTTTGTGCTGTTGTTTACAGTTGATACTGTAAGCGAAAGAGCAGGCTCTGGACCATATAACATATGATTGTTCTTTTTGTTCCAGCCTTCACAACCTTTTGTTCCAGTATGATCTATAATCTATACGAGCTCCAGGGTATTACTGTTTGTCACTTGCTTTAATACATGTCGGAAACCAACCTGGGGGTAATTTTGCAATAACCTAGTGCCTACGGAGCGCCCCTCTTTGTTCTATAATGCTATGTAAGAGCTTTTCTTGTACTAAGAGTTATTGCTGCCAGTCCTGTCTGAAAAACAGTCGAAATTTTGCATGGTGATTGGACGAAATGGAAGTTCAATTCATGCCTGTTCCTTCCACTGTTTTAGATCAACTTGTGAATGTGGGTATTTTATATTGGAATGCTACGTCCTCATTAAGAAAGATGTGGTAGTTTTTCCATATTATAAATTGGGTCCGATTCCCTCTCCAGGACCACACTAGTCTTTGCACATGATACGATTGAGAAGTACATACTATGGTTGTGAAGACGCTGGTTCTAGAGCATCAGATGATTGTTCCACTTTGAGCTGCGTAGCTTATTCTAACATGGGCCAAAAAGTGCTGTAAGTAGTAAAAAAATTTTTTTTTTTCGAAAATTCTTTTTTATTTATCAATATTAGTCTCCTTTGGCGGCTATACAATCATTCCAATGGTTTTCTAACTTTTCGATGCCGCCCTTAGAACAATTCATCTTTGGCCTCAAAATAGGCTTCAGTTTCTGCGATGACTTCCTCGTCTGAGTTCGGTAATCGCTGAGGGACAGATCATGGTGAGTACCTACGGAAGCAATTCAAAGCTCAATTCATCGTTTTCAGTGACTTATGAAACGGTGCATTGTCTTGGTGAAACAGGATTTTTTTCCCCAAATGTGACCTCTTTTTGGCGATTTCGGTCTTCAAACACTCCAATAACCCAATATAATAGTTAGCCGCTCGCCACTCAGCTAACTGTCAATTTGATACTGTAGTGAAATGGCGGAACCATTGTGAAATGTTCGTGTATAACACTACCTTTTGATAACTCCAGGGTGTCAGCTATCTCTTGCACTTTGTGATCGTCCATAATGACTTTCAGGATTTTTCCAATGTTGTCAGGATTGACAGCCACATTTGGACGTCCAGAATGTTCAGTATCATCGTTCTAAATCAACAAACCAACGTCTGATGGCTGTTGTTGATGGTGCAGTGTCCTGGTAACACTTTTGAAGCTATTGTCCAGCTTGAATCGAATCGGACTGTCATGAAATTTTGACATCTTTTGAAGGTTGGTACTATTGAAATATTAATATACTTACGGATATTTCACTGAACCATACTTGTATAGTATATTTATATACTATACCTGTACCTATAGTATCTACATATATAGTATTGTTCAGTGGGATATTTCGTTAGAGGCGCTATCTACTGGTTAGGCCCAGAACTTTTTCACCCACGTGCTATATTTAAAAAAGAAATCGTGTATTGTCAGATCAACGTACAGATGTTATACATGATATTTAGGATTTAGCTAGTAAATGACAAGACTATACTAAAGTCTCGGACAGATTAATTGATTTTATAACTGCTTAGTTCATTTAGTTCATTCATTCTCAACTTCAGCGCAAAAATCTTCGCTTGGCATTTTGTGGGATTGATTAGGAAGTTCCGGCCGCTGTACCAATGAATAATATTGTAACTTTTGGATTCCGTCAGTTAAGTTAGGGCTTTGTGTGATTATCGCTGTATCGTCAGTAAATATGGCTAAGAATGCAGTTACTGGTGGTCTGTCTGGAATATAAATTTTGAAGAGAAGTGGCCCCAGAATACTTTCTTGAGGAACGCCTTCGTTTTTTTTTTAGTTTTTGAGATGTTTATGAGTTTACTTTGACTGCGAATGCCCCGTGCTCTATAAAAGAGAAGACAATTGCTTGCAGGTAGCTGGCTATGTTCAAGTGCAGGATCTTTTTCTTCAGGCCTTCAGTCCAGACCTTGTCAAAGGCTTGTGCTATATCAAGCAGGTCCATTATATAGTGTAGTGCTTGTTTTCAAAGCCGATTGAGATGATTTCGGTGACCAATTGGAGGTGGTAACTTGTAGCGAATGCCCTCTTCTAAAGCCAAATTTCAATTTCTTTAAGTAATCGAGGACCTTCGACAGGGTGCTTAAAAGACTTATTCATCTGTAACTGTTGATATCTATTGTTTCCGAAATAACAAAAGTAGTGTCACTTAAACAATTGTAACTTCTAAACTAAAGATGGGATTGTCATGAAATTTTGAACGTTGGTACTATTGAAATATCATATGAATATTTCTATACAAGTACAGTTCAGTGGGATATTTCGTTAGAGGTGCCATCTAGTGGTTAGGCCTGGAACTTTTTGACCCATGTTTCAACCTCTGTTGATGGTCTGATAATCAGAAGTTGAAAAACTTTGCCCAAATTTTTTTTATTTGTTTCTATTTATTTTATCATCGGTTTTTGGATGTAAAAACTCGCCCTTCTCTAACGTTTCTTCCTCCAGCTTCTCACAAATGTTTGCCATCGTCAAAATGAGATGTCAGACCGAAATTTTGAATAGACTGCTCACTACAAGATGGTTTTTGCGTTGTTATTCCCCAACGAGACCTTTGTGGGGTCGCGCCTGACTGTCGAACGCGTTCGAAATTTCAAAGCCACAACCCAACATGCAAGGATAGGGTAAAATAAACATGGGCAAAACTTCTAAACTAAAGATGGGATTGCCATGAAATTTTGACATAATATATTTTGGCACTATTGAAATATACAAGTATAGTTCAGTGGGATATTTCGTTAGAGGTGCCATCTAGTGGTTAGACCCGGAACTTTTTGACCTATGTTTCTACCTCTGTTGATGGTCTGATAGTCAGAAGTTGGAAAACTTTGCCGAACTTGCCGAAATCTTTTTATATTTGTTTCTATTGTAAAGTGGGTTATTGTCGTAAAGACTAATGTATATATGACTAATCGTCATGCTGAAGGAGAGAGATAGAGAAGTGGAAACAGACAGGAAAAAGTTTACACTGCGTCCAGGACTCGAACCTGGGACCTTCGCCTTTCAAGGCGAAGGTCCCAGGTTCGAGTCCTGGACGCAGTGTAAACTTTTTCCTGTTTGTTTCTATTTATTTTATCGTCGGTTTTTGGAAGTAAAAACTCGCTCTAACGCTTCTTCCTCAATTTTATTGTAGATGGTTAGGGGTTTTATAAATGTTTTATTTTCAAAAATCGATCAAGTGATTTTCAAAATTTCTTCTTTTGAAATTTTTGATCGGTCGCCAACTCATATGATAAAGTAGAAAATAATTGTAACTACCTACGAATGTTTTAGAGAACCGAAAGCAAATGCTGAAAGTTTTTGTATTTTTTAAATATTCCTTAAAATAAGGGAGTAATGACGATTTTTTGAAAAACAAAAAAACCCAATAACTATGAACTGGGGATCCAAATCAAAAATTGGACAAAGAAAAGTTATTTATTTCAATGAGTTCTAAATTTCGTTTTTGGGTGTTACAACTTAGTACGTATTAACACCCTGTATATGCAGTTGTAAATACAATAAAAATATTACTAATAGAGGAGATGGTCCGAATATAGGCTACCATTTATATTAACAGAAATATAACAAATGATACATCAAAATTTAGGAAATTACACTCTTTTTTCAAAAACCCAAAAATATATAGGGTGGTCCGTATGAAAAAATGTAGTTTAGGGTTGCACACAAAAAAACCAAACACCCTGTATAAAAACTGTTTATCGCGATGCATTCTACGCAAAAAAGTGCTTTAAGAAAGATTTTACCAAAATCACCTATAAGAAAATAAGAAAGTTATGAAGCATTAAAGAAATCGACCAAATTCGAGAAACGCCCCCTAGCGTGCAAACGATTAAAGATAGCTAAATTCTGTTTGCGCCAGTGATTTTCTCATTAAAATTGAGCTCCAGACACCTTGGTCCATTTTTTTCTATCTCTTAAAATAAAGGGTGTTGCCTTGAAAGGCGAAGGTCTCAGGTTCGAGTCCTGGACGCAGTGTAAACTTTTTCCTGTTTGTTTCTATTTATTTTATCGTCGGTTTTTGGAAGTAAAAACTCGCTCTAACGCTTCTTCCTCAATTTTATTGTAGATGGTTAGGGGTTTTATAAATGTTTTATTTTCAAAAATCGATCAAGTGATTTTCAAAATTTCTTCTTTTGAAATTTTTGATCGGTCGCTAACTCATATGATAAAGTAGAAAATAATTGTAACTACCTACGAATGTTTTAGAGAACCGAAAGCAAATGCTGAAAGTTTTTGTATTTTTTAAATATTCCTTAAAATAAGGGAGTAATGACGATTTTTTGAAAAACAAAAAAACCCCAATAACTATGAACTGGGGCTCCAAATCAAAAATTGGACAAAGAAAAGTTATTTATTTCAATGAGTTCTAAATTTCGTTTTTGGGTGTTACAACTTAGTACGTATTAACACCCTGTATATGCAGTTGTAAATACAATAAAAATATTACTAATAGAGGAGATGGTCCGAATATAGGCTACCATTTATATTAACAGAAATATAACAAATGATACATCAAAATTTAGGAAATTACACTCTTTTTTCAAAAACCCAAAAATATATAGGGTGGTCCGTATGAAAAAATGTAGTTTAGGGTTGCACACAAAAAAACCAAACACCCTGTATAAAAACTGTTTATCGCGATGCATTCTACGCAAAAAAGTGCTTTAAGAAAGATTTTACCAAAATCACCTATAAGAAAATAAGAAAGTTATGAAGCATTAAAGAAATCGACCAAATTCGAGAAACGCCCCCTAGCGTGCAAACGATTAAAGATAGCTAAATTCTGTTTGCGCCAGTGATTTTCTCATTAAAATTGAGCTCCAGACACCTTGGTCCATTTTTTTCTATCTCTTAAAATAAAGGGTGTTGCCTTGAAAGGCGAAGGTCCCAGGTTCGAGTCCTGGACGCAGTGTAAACTTTTTCCTGTTTGTTTCTATTAATTTTATCATCGGTTTTTGGAAGTAAAAACTCGCTCTAACGCTTCTTCCTCAATTTTATTGTAGATGGTTAGGGGTTTTATAAATGTTTTATTTTCAAAAATCGATCAAGTGATTTTCAAATTTCTTCTTTTGAAATTTTTGATCGGTCGCTAACTCATATGATAAAGTAGAAAATAATTGTAACTACCTACGAATGTTTTAGAGAACCGAAAGCAAATGCTGAAAGTTTTTGTATTTTTTAAATATTCCTTAAAATAAGGGAGTAATGACGATTTTTTGAAAAACAAAAAACCCCAATAACTATGAACTGGGGCTCCAAATCAAAAATTGGACAAAGAAAAGTTATTTATTTCAATGAGTTCTAAATTTCGTTTTTGGGTGTTACAACTTAGTACGTATTAACACCCTGTACATGCAGTTGTAAATACAATAAAAATATTACTAATAGAGGAGATGGTCCGAATATAGGCTACCATTTATATTAACAGAAATATAACAAATGATACATCAAAATTTAGGAAATTACACTCTTTTTTCAAAAACCCAAAAATATATAGGGTAGTCCGTATGAAAAAATGTAGTTTAGGGTTGCACACAAAAAAACCAAACACCCTGTATAAAAACTGTTTATCGCGATGCATTCTACGCAAAAAAAGAGCTTTAAGAAGATTTTACCAAAATCACCTATAAGAAAATAAGAAAGTTATGAAGCATTAAAGAAATCGACCAAATTCGAGAAACGCCCCCTAGCGTGCAAACGATTAAAGATAGCTAAATTCTGTTTGCGCCAGTGATTTTCTCATTAAAATTGAGCTCCAGACACCTTGGTCCATTTTTTTTATCTCTTAAAATAAAGGGTGTTGCCTTGAAAGGCGAAGGTCCCAGGTTCGAGTCCTGGACGCAGTGTAAACTTTTTCCTGTTTGTTTCTATTTATTTTATCATCGGTTTTTGGAAATAAAAACTCGCTCTAACGCTTCTTCCTCAATTTTATTGTAGATGGTTAGGGGTTTTATAAATGTTTTATTTTCAAAAATCGATCAAGTGATTTTCAAAATTTCTTCTTTTGAAATTTTTGATCGGTCGCTAACTCATATGATAAAGTAGAAAATAATTGTAACTACCTACGAATGTTTTAGAGAACCGAAAGCAAATGCTGAAAGTTTTTGTATTTTTTAAATATTCCTTAAAATAAGGGAGTAATGACGATTTTTTGAAAAACAAAAAACCCCAATAACTATGAACTGGGGCTCCAAATCAAAAATTGGACAAAGAAAAGTTATTTATTTCAATGAGTTCTAAATTTCGTTTTTGGGTGTTACAACTTAGTACGTATTAACACCCTGTATATGCAGTTGTAAATACAATAAAAATATTACTAACAGAGGAGATGGTCCGAATATAGGCTACCATTTATATTAACAGAAATATAACAAATGATACATCAAAATTTAGGAAATTACACTCTTTTTTCAAAAACCCAAAAATATATAGGGTATGAAAAAATGTAGTTTAGGGTTGCACACAAAAAAACCAAACACCCTGTATAAAAACTGTTTATCGCGATGCATTCTACGCAAAAAAGTGCTTTAAGAAAGATTTTACCAAAATCACCTATAAGAAAATAAGAAAGTTATGAAGCATTAAAGAAATCGACCAAATTCGAGAAACGCCCCCTAGCGTGCAAACGATTAAAGATAGCTAAATTCTGTTTGCGCCAGTGATTTTCTCATTAAAATTGAGCTCCAGACACCTTGATCCATTTTTTTCTATCTCTTAAAATAAAGGGTGTTGCCTTGAAAGGCGAAGGTCCCAGGTTCGAGTCCTGGACGCAGTGTAAACTTTTTCCTGTTTGTTTCTATTTATTTTATCATCGGTTTTTGGAAGTAAAAACTCGCTCTAACGCTTCTTCCTCCAGATTTTCACAAATGTTTGCCATCGTCAAAATTTTCAATTGTATTTTACCTAAAAGATGGTTTTTGCTTTGTTATTCCTCAACGAGACCTTTATGGGGTCGCGCCTGACTTTCGAACGTGTTTGAAATTTCAAAGCCACAACCCAAACATGCAAGGATAAGGTAAAAATAAACATGGGCAAAAATTGTTCGATTTGTAATAAAGACGGGAAATTGACCATGCGTGACCGCCCTTTTATCTTTTAAAAACGAAGACACGATAATAACGAAATAAACAATTACAGTGCAAAAATGGCGAAAACTTAGATAACATCTTTAAGAACCTCGATTAAAGTAAAATTTGACGTAAATAATGGGTGGGGGTGGTATATGATTAGTATGGAAACTTAAAGTGGGCTAAAGGAACAATATATACAAGGAAAAAGACGGTATCGAGGCGCGCAGTTTGCTACCTGCGCTCTGATACGAATGTATTTAAACAGTTCCTATACAAAAACGTAATTTTGTTTTTTAAGAATGCCGCGTGTTAATTAAATTAATTTAAATGGAAACGTGTTCGCGCTTCATCACTTTTCAATAAAAAAAATCCGCTTAAAGAAAAGTGGTGCAACATGTGATTTAAATGTCTTAGTTTTTTTTTTCAAAAATATTTTTTGTTTTTGTTTCGAGTGTTTTTTGATGGGTTGATTTTCTGTGTTTCGTGTGAAGCTGTTAGTGAGGTAGGTAAATTCTGTAACATCTAATTGGCTATTAAGTTGAGGTACCTTTACGTAGTGGACTCTACCTTCAAATTATACAATTGCATAAATTAAAAAAAAAATCAATGCAGTTCTAGAAAAAGATTAGCATATGTCTGTATGTATGTAAAACAATTGAACTATACATGTCGAAATTATTTTACTAAGTAAACGCGTGCATGTGTTTTGTGGTAAATAAACGGCGAAATTAATTGGTCGAGTTTTCAAACTAATTTAAATTTTTGTCTTTTATCATTTAGAAGTTGAAAAGCGGAATTGGAAACTATAGGTCTATCGCCGTCTGTGCTCTTATAGTAAAAATAGTTGGGCTATTTTCGAAGAGTTGAAACTTTTAAAAAAGAAACGAATCTCCCATGTTTCCTGTCGAAACATACTTCGAATAGAAGATTGAGAAGGGTAGTCATGCTTATATGAACATTATTCTAAGTATTTGGAGCATGAATTCTACTGTTACTTAGCACGCAATTAACTCAATTAATAAAGTAACAACATTTCGAACTGTCTTTATTAGTAAAAACAAAACGTGTCATCGTGTCATCGTGATTTTATTTGAAAACAAAAGAGACAAAAAGAAGCGCGTTTCCTATTTATATACATTCTTCCTCACACGTTCAATCCAAATCTGGAAGGCCATCTTTTGATATCTGATATTATATGATGAAATGAGTCACGCCCTTGTCTTATTTATTGGGCCACGGGACTCTTAAGGTCTTCATTTGTAATTATTACGAAGGAGGCAAGATGAAATGTTAGTGAAAGTTGCGGTCATGGGACTTGCGGTCAATTTTATTTTCGCAATGAGACTTGCGGTCACCTCACAGTTGCACGTATAATTACATATATAATAATAATAATTACGAAAATAAAATTGATCGCAAGTCCCACTGCATTTAATAAAAAATCAACTTGACCGCAAGTCCCACGACCGCAACTTCCACGACACGTTTCGTGACCTGACAGTGAATTCTATGCTCATCTATCTCTTTCTCTACTTGGTCCAATGTACTTTGTACAAGGTAGTCTGAATTTGAAAAATCTACGACTTTATCCACTCAGGGTTGTAAGGTGCCAAATCTGGCGAACTCTTCAACAAGTCGTACTGGCAATTCCATTGAAAAAAGTACCTTCGTGGGATAATACAATTAAAGAAGATAGTCCACTTATGGGCTAGGGTCTGACGACTGCTGTAGGTTCATATGCTGTTTCTGTAATATCTTCACCAATTCTTTGAACTTCATCTGCTGTGTCTTCCATTTTATCTGATAGGTTTTCAACTTCGTGTGTTGGTCCTTCTCAGCATCATCTTCTGGTCTTGAAACTTCAATTGCTGATCCTTCAACTTCATCTTCTGGTTCTTCAGCTTCATTTGCTCAACCTTCAACTTCATTTGCCGGTCCTACAACTTTAGTTGGGTCTCCCATAACAACGGCTGCGTCCCATCTCATGAAATATCTCCAATTCCTGTCACTAAAACGAAAGGAGGTCATCAGCGGAAGTCACAACAGTCAAAAATGATTATTTGTCAAGTTATAATAATTAGGCCCAATTCTACTAAATATTGTGTACCTAGTTTCATATTTTTCCATTTTATTAAAAAATAATGTAGATAGCCCGAATTAGGACCTTGTCTTTCAAAAATCCATTTTATGCATATTTTTTACAAAGTGGTAAACATAGTATATTGCTGTTAATTTAACAAGATGACTTCCACGCATGGTTTCGAGTACCCTTTCTGTTAAAATAATAGTTCTACAGGTTGGTTCAAATATTGGACACTTTCTTATGGCAACACCCTTTATTTTAAGAGATAGAAAAAAATGGACCAATGTGTCTGGAGCTCAATTTTAATGAGAAAATCACTGGCGCAAACAGAATTTAGCTATCTTTAATCGTTTGGACGCTAGGGGGCGTTTCTCGAATTTGGTCGATTTCTTTAATGCTTCATAACTTTCTTATTTTCTTATAGGTGATTTTGGTAAAATCTTTCTTAGAGCACTTTTTTGCGTAGAATGCATCGCGATAAACAGTTTTTATACAGGGTGTTTGGTTTTTTTGTGTGCAACCCTAAACTACATTTTTTCATACGGACCACCCTATATATTTTTGGGTTTTTGAAAAGAGACTGAAATTTCCTAAATTTTGATGTATCATTTGTAATATTTCTGTTAATATAAATGGTAGCCTATATTCGGACCATCTCCTCTATTAGTAATATTTTTATTGTATTTACAACTGCATATACAGGGTGTTAATACGTACTAAGTTGTAACACCCAAAAACGAAATTTAGAACTCATTGAAATAAATAACTTTTCTTTGTCCAATTTTTGATTTGGAGCCCCAGTTCATAGTTATTGGGGTTTTTTGTTTTTCAAAAAACCGTCATTACTCCCTTATTTTAAGGAATATTTAAAAAATACAAAAACTTTCAGCATTTACTTTCGGTTCTCTAAAACATTCGTAGGTAGTTACAATTATTTTCTACTTTATCAAATGAGTTAGCGACCGATCAAAAATTTCAAAAGAAGAAATTTTGAAAATCACTTGATCGATTTTTGAAAATAAAACATTCATAAAACCCCTAACCATCTACAATAGAATTGTCTGAAACATTTTTTTCGATCTGTCCAAAAAAAGTTTTTATTCAAATTGAATTACAAGATAATATATTTTAACAAATTGTAACAATCATTTAAAATAAAGTAAACTTGCTGCCATTAAACAATAAAAACAAGAAACAAAGAAACAAGCAAGAAAAATAAAACAACAACAAGGGGGGGGGGCTAAATTTGATTTTCAAAATGGTCACCATTCTCAACAACGCTAGTCCGGTAGCGTGTTTCAAAACTAGAAGAAACACTTGCAAGAGCGGCCTGCTTGTCTAGCCACTAGTTCTAATTCGGTGTTTACTGGTGTCTACGGAGGTCTTCACCTGACTCCAGAAAAAGAAATCTAGGAGAGTTCACGCAACAGGACCTCCTCTCCCAATCCACTTATTCGGATATTCTCTATTTAGTACTTAGTGGTACGACTTCTCGGGTTGTGTGAGTCGGTGCTCCATCATGTTGAAACTTTTCAAAAGGGTTTGGGACTATTCGCCGTCGCCGGTTCGCCTTCACCGATTCGCCGTCGCCAATTCGCCGTCGGGACAGTTGGCCGTCGGTCAAATTCGCCGTAGGGACGATTGGCCGACGGGTTAGAGGAATTTATGAAATTAATTAAATATACATTATTTATTATTTGTATTTTCACTCAGTTATTATAGCTAATAAAATGGGTTCTTTTATTTTGTAATTAATGTTTAATATTTTTTTTCAATTGATACAAAAAGGTGAATATGATACTAAACTGCATTTCAAACTAAAAAAAATGCCAACCTAAACGTATATTGCCACTCAGGCGCTTAGGTTAGAGGTAGGTTTAATATATATTTTTTCAATTGATACAAAAACGGGAATATGATACTAAACAGCATTTGAAACTAAAAAAATGCCAACCTAAACGTATATTGCTACTCAGGCGCTTAGGTTAGAGGTAGGTTTAGTATATTTTTTTTCAATTGGTACAAACACTGGAACTGGAATATAATACTAAACAGCATTTGAAACTAAAAAAAATGCCAACCTAAACGTATATTGCCACTCAGGCGCTTAGGTTAGAGGTAGGTTTAATATATTTTTTTTCAATTGATACAAAAACGGAAATATGATACTAAACAGCATTTGAAACTAAAAAAAATGCCAACCTAAACGTATATTGCTACTCAGGCGCTTAGGTTAGAGGTAGGTTTAGTATATTTTTTTTCAATTGGTACAAACACTGGAACTGGAATATAATACTAAACAGCATTTGAAACTAAAAAAAATGCCAACCTAAACGAATATTGCCACTCAGGCGCTTAGGTTAGAGGTAGGTTTAGTATATTTTTTTTCAATTGATAACAGTCCCTCAAGATTAAAAGTTAGTTTCAATTTTCGATTTGTACGGCGAATCGTCCCTACGGCGAATTTGACCGACGGCCAACTGTCCCGACGGCGAATTGGCGATGGCGAAACGGCGACGGCGAAACGGCGACGGCGAATTGTCCTAGACGCTTTCAAAACGCCCCTGAAGATTGCAACGTTCAAGAAATCAACAATCTTGGCTTGGAAGTCTTCAGATCCCAAGGGTTGCACTTTTGGTCTAGAAAATGGATGGAGACCTTATTCCTTCAGAACTTGTCAAACTGTCACGTGATTTACATCTAATCTATTTGCTATTACATATACCTACTCTTGTGCTCGTCGATGGCTTATCTTAAATAATATTAAAGAACAGCTTCTTCAAATGCAGAGGTTCGACGTAATTTATTGGAATTCCCACCAATTGTTAGGGGGTGAAAACTCAGTTTCTGACAAACGTCTACATCTTCTTCTAAAAATACGGTATATTTGGACAGATTGGAAAAAATGTGTCAGGCAAATGATATAGTAGATAATAAATGTTTTATTTTCAAAAATCGATAGAGTGATATTCAAAAAATCTTGTTTTGAAATTATTGATCGGTCGCCATTTTGTTATTTACTACAAAATAATGTTTTAGAGAACTGAAAGTTTTTTTATTTTTTAAATATTCCTTAAAATAAGGGAGTAAAGACGATTTTTCGAAAAACAAAAAAACCCCAATAACTATTAACTGGAGCTCCAAATAAAAAATTTGAACTAAGAAAAGTTATTTGTTTCAATGAATTCAAACTGGCGTTGTCGGGTGTTACAACTCAGCATTAGCACCCTGTATACAATGATTTATATTAATAAAGAGCCACTCAACAATCATAAATCAACCGCACCACACTAATCAACAATTACACATTCCAACAGATAAAGCCACCAAAGCCAAATCTATCCCTCCTTCTCCCTCCACCCGTCAACACTTCCATTCCATTCTTTTCCTAAATCTCAATCTTTTCTTCCTTCTATTCTCTAGCACTCCCTCCATCCATTGTATCTCATAACCTCCGTCACTCAACACCCCTCCCCACCCTCCTTTTTGTTTTCTTAGCTCAATACATTCCTCAATCATATGCTCCATACTTTCCCTTCCCTTTCCACATAATCTGCATATCCTCTTTTCCTCTTCTCACTTCTTTGAGTTAATAAGTTTTGTGGTTTCGATATAATCTTTAGCGGCCTCCCCCCCTAATTTATACATTCATTTACACACCGTGGCATTGATTGAATAAGGTGGTTTACGTCGTCTTGTGATGTTACCTCCCATTCAAATTGCACCTCATGCCTCAAAGCCTCCAAAGTCAAGGGAAGACGCTGTAAGTTTCGCAACCTTCTACCCATTTCGTCCCATGCATGTTGAATGGAATAAAGATCTGTAGACCTTGGAGACCATGGCAAAAGATGAATCTGGGCCTCTTCAAAGAAGTTCAAGGAAAACTTTGCTACATGAGGACGTGCATTATCTTGCTGGAATAATCTTCGAGCTCTTGTCAGTATGGCAGAAGATGTGTTCCAACCACCTCCGCAATATACTGTTGCACGTTGTACTGCAATATTGCCTTGAATGAAAACCAAGGGAGGCCTGCTGCCATAAGAAATGGCACTCCAAACCATAACAACCACCATGCGGTGTACGTTATCATGATGTAAAATTGAAAAAGTTAATGCTTTCGACGTCTCTGGGTATTTGAAGAATCTTCAATCTCCAGTTTGGTGACGCTAAATCTTCCACATCTTCGATCATTTTGTTCTATATTACTTTTGCAAGTCATTAAATTGCCTTACTTACATCAAAATTTAATGTGGCACGTTACCTCAGTATGAAGCCGTCATTCATTGAAGAATCGATAAACAAGCTAACAGAATGGGACTGGAAGAGAAGAATAAATAAGGAAATTCACGATGAAGGTCAGCTGGGCCATTTGAGCTGCGACAGTTCCGGAGGGTGCAAAGAAAAGGGAAGGCCGCGAAAACGGTGGACACATGTAGTGGGGGGAGACCTGAAAGAGATAGGAACAACATAGAACTGAAGAACAAACATGGAAGAAAGAAGGGAAATTTTGAAATACGGAAAGACGGCAGAAACAGTGGAATGGCAACTCCAAAGAGAGGATGGAATTTTCTTCGGTCTGGGTTTGTCGTACGATTTTTGGTTGTTGTTTTTTTGTTAACGTGTTTTGTTTGTTTGATCATGTCTAGGGGAGGACGTTACTGTCAATTAAGCGAATTCGATGGAGGTCGAATTATTGGTTTGAGAGAAGCTGGTTTTTTATTTGGGGCGTAAATCAAAATCGGTCCACAGTAATGGGTCGTGCATGGTTTGAAGATGGGCAGAAATGTCGTAAAAGAGGAAAGAAGAACGAATAACGATCGTCCTCATGTAACAAGGTGTTCCTTGAACTTCTTTGAACAGAACCAGATTCACCTTTTGTCCTGGTCTCAAAGATATCCAGATCTTTCTCCATGTATGGGACAAAATGGGTAGAAAGTTGCGAAACTTGTAGCTTGACACTGGAGACTTTGAGGTGGAACTTGCATGGGAGGCAATACCCCAAGACGAGATAAATCATTTCATCCGTAAATTCCAACCCCTTCTTGGTGTTGCAATTTCTATATCGCTCAGTATATTTGGAAATCAATAAAACGTCGCCAGGTTTACTTACTCATGAACAGGCGAGTATTTTGCCACAGAAGAAGATGATGATGACAACTTTTTCCAAAACTATAACTGGCGAATGGAAAAACAACCTTCCAACTCCATGCAATATATTAAGTACCTATGCGTTTTGGGAAAAAATGCTGTTCATGTAATAATAATAATAATATTGTCTTTATTTAAGTATACTAAAAATAAACAATTTAATTAAACTAAATTACAGAGCGAAGTTCAGTTCAGCAAAAAAGAATTTTGCCATCTGCTCTTCCACTTAACCCTGAAAAATATGCCATATGTACAATTTAAATTTTATTTTCGCTGAAAATCGGTAAAATTCTTCGGATGCAGGAGACAAAGGTGAATATAATGCCTATAATTAAGACCAAGAAGGAAAGGATCAAGGAAACTGATGATGAAGTGATAATTATAGAAACCCACTGAACCGTTACCAATTCCTCTTTTACAAATACCAGTAATTTAAACAAATTTAAAAATGTGTGTCAAGTAAACAAATTTTACCGCAATTTTTGCAAATACATAATTATCATCTAAACTGTTCATAAACAATTTAAAAGAATAACAGAATTGTTCAATTTACACGAAGGGCATGACGCAAGTACCGGTAACTATTTAAGTGAAACCGAAACTGATTTATTCCGGCTGTTCGTTTTGCAAAGAATTTTGCAAAATTAATAAAGTCAATTACCGACATGCGTGGCACTCGTTTTAGAGAAAGCTTCTATTTTAGAAAATTGACGTATAAATGACCAATTTGTAGAACAATTTATACACTTTAATTATGGGAGAACTCGGCGTATTGTTAACTGGAGAGAATCACATTTTTATAAAAGCGTGTTCTTAATTAGCTTTACTTCGTCGTAATTACGTCTTCTTCATTTGAAAGAATATACTTTTAATGGGTGAAAGTTACGTCGATGGTATTCACGTAAGATGCGCTCGTTTAAGCTTTTGAAACTGTTACACAATGAAATGACATTACGTAGACAGATTTTTGAAATGGGGGCCACATTCGTTATATGGTTCCTTTTTGTTTAAGGAATAAATTAATGATGACCGTTATTGAACAGTTTGGTAAAGAAAATACAAAATCAATTAAAATTAATGACCAAGAATTATAACGCTTTTTTGACAATGGTTTAACGTAACGGTAGGTTTTCTTTAATGACACAGTAGTTATTTGGTCTTTTAACAATTAAAATTGATTTCTTCAGGTCAACCATTAACGCTTTGTTGTCTGTCCTGTACGCAAAATTGTTGCACAAGTTCATGTTGTTTTATCCTGTTCAGACAAACACCATGGTCCAGCAACTGGAGAGTTTCTGGGTTTGTATGATGATGAAGGGGTGGTTACGAGTGACCTATTACTCTATTGTAACCCCCCCCCCCCCCCGCCATAATCACCCCTTAAAGGATTCCTATGTCTCTAACATCCCCGAAGGATTCAAGGAATCGATTCTGTCCTCTGTTTGTCCCTGTCACGTCTCGTAAGTTCATTCTTATGGCCTATGATCTTTGTAGGGCGGTTATCTTCATTTTGATCCAATACCTACCTCTTTTCTTAATCAGTGACTAACTAAGCCTATAAAACGCTCCCTTAAAGCATTTGACAGATGGCAACACAATATACACCAAAAGTTTCATGGTAGAGGCGCCGTACTAAAGATCCCGCTACTCTAAGAAGGAGGGCGCCACTAGAAATCCTCATAGTCTACGTCTACGTCTACGTGCACAGCAGTAATTTTGTTTTGAGATGTTTTTGGACAACCGCTTTTTGAAAATAACGACATTAATATTTTTAAAATGTAAAAAACACATTTTCACCGGGCTAATACAAATATCAAAAACAGAATTTTGATTGTTCAGTCTAAGACGCTGCTGAAATCTTTTGCGAAGCAACTGGAACACATTTGGACATTTAAAGAATGCATTTTCAAAAAATCTCAGTCCAGCCGTCGCGCCAGGGCTGCTCAGGTTATGTTTTTGGAAGATCTTGGACGTCAGAAAATCTGTTCGAATCCAGAATCCAAGCAGACTTTGTAAGTCATCACAGGTTTATAATTATCATGATAATTAATTTATAATTCATCGCAGGATACAATTTTCCAGAAAATTATCGAGGGAAGTCCATTCGGGTGGTGCTCCGGTAGCTCATAACAAAGTGATTGTAGATATATGAATCGCAGGGCCTTTGGCACATTTATTATATTACAATTATTGTAATAATTACATTATATTTATTATTGTTACGTCTTGTAATTTTACAACGGTTAAATAAAGTTTAAATTTGGGCGTGTTACTATATATGAATTTCGTCTTCTTTTAACTTCTTCAGTACCTACATAAGAGAGATCGAGAATTTACAAGTGTTTCTGTCAAAACTTAAATTATATTAAGGAGAACATTATGTAACAAAAGAAAGGCAAAACTTTACGATTTTTTGCTATAAAAAGATTTTCTATCTTTTTGACAAAGCCAAAAGCTTCTATTAGGAAGTAAAGTAAAAGGATCTTAATTTCAAAAAATAAGCAAAAGCAAGTTTTATTTTAGTTTTGACACCCCTCTTTTACAGTTTTACAAACGCAATACAAATTTTTGAGAAAATAAAGAAGATATCACAACAGGAAATATAATATATGTATCATAACCTGCCATTTCATTTAAAAGTATTCTGTAATGGACGTAGCGGTACAACAAAATGTAAATTACTAAGATCTAAGTATCAAAAGTACCACCAGTGGCAACTCTGAGACTAAATAGACAGCTGCTTCCTGCCATAAATTGTGCGAAGATTCTGCAATTTAGATAATTAATATTAAGAAGTATTGTGGTGCTTAACTTACCAACTCATGTTAAGAAATTATTATTTTAATATTTCACTCCTAGGGCAATATTTCAATAAAATGAAACCCCTAAAGTAAAACTTCATTTGAATGAATCTCATCGTACAGAATTTCATTTAAATGAAACTACTAAAGTAAAATATCATTTGAATTAAACTCCTGGCCGAATATTTCAGTATTTCGGGGATATCACACTCTTTAAAGATCCAAATAGAGGGTCCCTTCGCAGAGCCCTTTCCTCAATTATCGTACAAATGAGACACTTATAGGTGGACTTGGTACACTTTTTCTACTTTAAACTATCTTTTATGAAGTAAACTAACATATTCTGCACTTTTTTCCAATAAAAAATTTCTTCAATATTGGGCCAAAAAAGCAAGGTTAACCCCTTAAGTTTTTTCGGACTAAAAAACGAACTCTCGAAATTCGACCAAGTAAAGATCGTTTCTTTTAGATCATTAGACGCCAATTAAATAATTCCAATCCGTTCCATTCTAAGTAGAACCGTTTGGTAGATATCGCTCTTTAAAGATCCAAATAGAGGGTCCCTTCGCAGAGCCCTTTCCTCCATTATCGTACAAATGAGACACTTATAGGTGGACTTGGTACACTTTTTCTACTTTAAACTATCTTTTATGAAGTAAACTAACATATTCTGCACTTTTTCCCAATAAAAAATTTCTTCAAATTTTGGCTAAAAAACGAACTCTCGAAATTCGACCAAGTAACGATCGTTTCTTTTAGCTCATTAGACGCCAATTAAATAATTCCAATCCGTTCCATTCTAAGTCGAACCGTTTGGGAGATATCGCTCTTTAAAGATCCAAATAGACGGTCCCTTCGCAGAGCCCTTTCCTTCATTATCGTACAAATGAGACACTTATAGGTGGACTTGGTACACTTTTTCTACTTTAAACCATCTTTTATGAAGTAAACTAACATATTCTGCACTTTTTTCCAATAAAAAATTTCTTCAAATTTTGGCCAAAAA